>JARQOC010000001.1:475611281-475771798 GCA_033576535.1 Allobates femoralis | reverse complement strand
AAGCTGCCGGAAGGTAAGTATAATTTAGGGGTCAAGGAACTTCCATTTAGGCGGGAGGTCAATATTGGTGTTTAGCATCAAATTGTAAGAGAATCAGATGCTATATGCTGAGGGACATTAAGCCCTGCTGAAAAAATTTTGGAACCAACTGTCATTTTATTGTGATCGATTCTCTTGCATGTGAGTATTGGATCAAAAGTTTCACAAAAAGTTGAAAACTTAATTTCCTCCATCTTGTTCATTGCCCGCCCCCCCCCAAAGTCTATCAGACTTTCCTCATTTGACATCGGAGTGCAATCCGTTGTTTCACCCAAGCCATAGCCTTGCTTTGGGGGCAAGTGATCTTTTTTACGTTGCCAAACTTTTGCAAAGCAGTGCCCCCCTTTTTCACATGCTGGTCAGCTTCAGAAAAAAAATGCTTTTATTTTTGGGACTGTCCCTTTGTATAAATTGGTTTAAGTGCTAGTGGGATAATTTCGCTATATTATAAAAGCGGTTTTTTTAGTGAGTCCTTTAAAAGACACTTTAGTTGTTTCCCAATAAAAAAAACTGTTGGAATGGTGCTTTAATACAAAGAAGTCATCTAATCTGGAAGTAGTGTAGAATAATCATGCTTTTTTTCTTGGTAATCATGTGTATTTGCTTACAGGATAATTGAAAGATGTATTATAAATATTTGCACAGGGAAAATGACTTATTGAAATCTGGAAAACCTGCTGAAAAAATAACAGCTTTGATGACTGTACTCCTTTTGTTGTTTTAGTGTATTTTTTTTTTTTATCCCCTTATCAAAATCCACAAAAAATAACTTTCGCATTAACTTACCTAGATAGAACCTGGCTACTGAAATTGTGAGGATCTAGCAAACCGGTCCATTTGATACTTATTCATCCATTTATTATATTAATTAAATTGCCTAAGTGTACTACTAGTGGTAGCAACCCCATCCTTGACTAAAGCAACCTGCCTGCCTTTCTCTTCTTGGCCCTGGAGAAGGTTGTTTCTGCCCAGCACTATCTGCAGCAGTGACTGTATCTTGTTGAATCCTAATAGCATTTAAAGGAAACCTATCAGCTCGTTCTACCCCCCTGTGCTATCACTACCTGTCCTTGCACCTTGCTAGCTGATCCTTAACCATCCCTGTCTGATCTAAAAGTGCCCTATAAAGTTTAAGAAAAATTAGTTATAATTTATAATTTACATGCAGTCTCCGACCGGAGATTGGAAAGCCGGGCTCCAGGGCTTCATTCTCCACACCTTGCTGGCTCCTTGCACGCCCCGCTGGGCGTCCTCATTCCTTGTGCTGTGCCACCTCTTTTTGAAATTCCTGCCTCCTTTGCTACTATAATGCGCCGGGCTGGAACATCATATCCAGCCTGGTGCATTGTGGGGGCTGATCACGTGTTCCGCCCAGCTACGGCGCGTGCACATATTGAATCCGGGCCATACACGTCATATCTGGCCCAGTGCACTGTGGGGGCTTATGACATGTACGGCCCGGTTTCAATATGTGCACTGCGCATTCGTCAGAGCCGGGCTGAACAAGTAACCAGCCCCCACAATGCTTAGCCACCATAATCCATCAGGCCAGGTATGACATTCTGGCGCATCATAGTAGCAAAGGACCATTTGATTGTGTAAGTGCTTGTGCTTTATTAGTACACAAACAATGATAATGATCATCTGCAGGAGCCACTAGGCTGGTATTGCATATATATGCCGGAAGTAGGTCCGGTCAGGACCATTTGATTGGTGATATTGTGTATGTTTACAATAGTACTGAGCACGGCTGGCTATAATAGGGGCTGTCACATGTCATTTTAGTAAGACTGAGTATGGTTATCTCCATTGCGAGCCCGGAGGTACCTAATACGATATTCTGACCTCTTTTTGATCTTTCCAGACTGATGTTTATCCAGTTTCCTCAGAAAACTGTATTGTCTTTTGTGATTTTTTTGTAATTAAATTTGGCATTGTAATGCTTTTTTAAAGCTCTTTAATAAAGAATTTAGATTTTTAAGGACATTCCATAGTCCCGTTTGGGGTCTTTTTTGATAGTCTATAGTAGCAAAGGAGGCAGGAATTTTAAAAAGAGGTGGCACAGCACAAGGAATGAGGACGCCCAGTGGGGCATGCTAGGAGCCAGCAAGGAGGGAAGAATGGAGCCCGCCTTTCCAGTCTCCGAATGGAGACTGCATGTAAGTTATAAATCATTTTTCTTAAACTTTAGAGGGCACTTTTAGATCAGACAGGGATAGTTAGGGATCAGCTAGCAAGGTGCAGGGACAGGTAGTGATAGCATGGAGGGGGGAGAACGAGCTGACAGATTCCCTTTAACATACACATTAAAGGGAAGCTATTGTAGAAAAAAAATATTTCAATCAGATTTTTTGTGCATTTTTTTAGGGAGGGAGGAGTATTTTTAAAAAAATGTTATTAATGTAGTGTTTTGTTTGTTTTTTTCCTCATAGAATATTCATAAAAAAAAATTATCAGTAATCTGATTTTCATAGTGGGGCTTTTTTAGAATAAAAATAATTATTTACTTATATAGCAATATTAATTCAATAGTGCTTTAAATGCATCAACAACACTATCCCGATTGATGCTCACAATCTATGTTCCCTACCAATATGTACAGTACTTGCAGTGTGAAAGGAAACCAGAGAACCTGGAGAAAATCCACAGAAAGATGGAAAGAACATACAAACTCCTTGCAGTTCTTATCCTTGGTGGGATTTGATCCCAGGACTAGTGATGAACGAGTAGCAAAATACACTCGCTATACTCGTAACAAGTAGTTTTTAATACTTGCATATTTGATTGAATAGCGAGTCCAATGTTAGTCAATTAGTGATAGGCTCCACCCACACACTACCGGCTATAAAACGAGTCTTTCCAGGACAAGGCGGGAGGGTGGCCTCTTTTACGATTTCAATGCCTAAAGCACCTTCCAGTGCTCCCCAGAGAGACCCTAATATTCAATCTGCTGTCCCAGAGTTGCCGACTCCCTTTGTGTACTGAAGGCTACTGGCAATATGTTTCAGATCCATAACGACTGATGCATCACTCACGAGCACGAGCTATACTCACCGAGTAACGAGTATCGTGAATACCGTACTATCCGTTTGAGTAGCAAATAGTAACGATTACAATCGCTCATCACTACCCACTGCAGTGCTAACCACTGAGCCACCGTACAGTGCTAACCACTGAGCCACCGTACAGTGCTAACCACTGAGCCACCGTACAGTGCTAACCACTGAGCCACCGTACAGTGCTAACCACTGAGCCACTGTGCTCCTACTTATCATTTTGGAACATTTTGCAGTAAAGCTCCATTTTCTCTGAAGCAGAATTAGAATTATTGATTACCTTAATAAAATTGGCAATCATTAATAAAATAAAATTAGAAATCTTGCACTTTTCACATTAGCCACTGAGGATTTTGAGAGTTGCTTCCTGTCCTTTCTGGAAGAGTTTTCAGCAGGTTTCATATCAGCAGATGCAGAGTTATATAACGTTTCAAAACAAGATTCACAAATCACAATAGGTGATTTTATACCTGACCCTGCTCCCCCGCCTTTCATAGTGTCCTTTGGACAGGCTTTTAAACATAGGTCGTTTCTGATGATTGCTTCCCTTTGCTTGCTGGTTTGCACAGTAGTCACATGACCATTCATATGTGTCTTGCATACTTGTGATCGTGTGCCGAGCTCTTCCTGTTTCTCACAGTGTTCCAATGTGAGAAGCCAGAAGACCATGTAGTTGGCACATGACTGCTTATATTCAAGTTTGCTGTCATGTGACTACTGTTCAAATCAGCAAGTAAAGCAAAATCCTAAAAGTGCATATTATATATATATTGGGAAGGATTGACACTACACAGTGCCTCTTTGCCACCTGGACCAGAACAACTCCATTTGAGAAAAATCTCGGAGGTTGGAAAAAAGGACAATTGGGGGTCAGTGATAAGTAAGTAAAACTAAAGGTACCGTTACACCCCTCAATATTGAAACGATCTCACTAACGATCTCTTGGGCGCGCGGTCGTTAGGACATCGTTGGTGAGATGTCACACGCCTAGATATTGTGCACGACGCATGACGTTTAAGCGATAGTTCATGATCTTGTACCATGTAACGGGGCCTTAACAAATACCTTATAACAACTTTTATATTGGTTATCTGCATCCTGCACCTCAAAATAAAGAGTGAGGCGCGTCACCTAAAATGCCATCTCAAAATATCTATTTTTACACCCTAACCACTTTTTGTAATTAGCTCTATTTTAAAATACCCTATAGTTCTTTGTATCCTGTTAATCCCTAAATGTTTTCTTTTTTTTTTTTTTTTTTTTTTTTTTAAACTTCCCTTCCTCTGACGTTTTATTGGAAAGACTTGTCAAACGAGACGTCACAGAATGCTGGGACAGCACTCACTTCCTTCAGCATCTATAACCCCTATCGGAACAGGATGGCATCAGGGGATGGCGCTGCAGTTACTTAATACAGTTTCTTTCATTGCTGCCCTCTGAAGATGTAAAGTAAATAAAAACCTTCCCCCTCCCCCAGATAGGGAGACGTGTAAAATATTTTATGATAAAGCAAATTACAAAAGCAATTCGGGTGTAATAATAGATATTTAAAAAGGATATTTTAGGTACTGGATCAGCCCTTTAAATAGTTTTGTTACTTTTTGAAACATTGGGGTCTGGTCTAATTCCTTTATTGTGGAGCTTCTCAGCATCCAACAGTATAGTTTGCCATGCTCTATAGATGAGGTAGGACTTGTACAAGCTTATTTTACCCTGTTTTGAATGTCGCTTATTTCTCAATCTGTTCACCATTTCTACAATTTACAATCTAGCAATCAATACTCCTTCCCTTGGTTAAATGTGTAGATTATCATTGAGTGTATTTACAGTACATATGATGAAAGCTATGTTTTTGTTTCAGGATAATGTTAACATTGATGAAGCTGCCCGATGCCTGATAGACAACATACTTACAAACTCCAAGAACTTTCCTGTGGAAGAAAATGATGTTGACAATGTACGGCTTGACCAGGAAGCCATGGCGGCCGAAAGTAAATCACAGTGCTGTTAACACTGAACATCAGCAAAGGAGAAAGCCAAACCGGAAAAGACTGCTGCAAATGATGTCTGCCCATCATCTTGTGTATCTAGATGATACAGTTTACAGGATTGTTCTTTATGTAAGATTTAATGACTGTATATTAATATTGTGAATACTGGCTTGCAGGTTTATAGTTGGTGGCTGTGAAGCCTAGGCAGTTTTAGATCTCATACGGTTCAGTGTCAGTTTCACATGACTTTTTTTTTCTTCTTCATTGTGTACATGTCTTTAGGTAATTGCATATGTTTGAGTGTCATCTATTAAGACATTTATGCATGGTCGTGCACAGAGTTTCTAAACTGCTGCTTCCTCATTGCTTAGTATTGTTAGCCGCTCCTATTTATTTGGTAAGCCATGTATTTTTTATGGTACCCTCTACAAGGCTAAGAACATTCACGGTTCCCATCTGAGCCTGTTCTAGAATTTATTGCCAGAATGTAACAGGGCAGCTGTACGAAAGGATGGATCATAAAAGAAGATTATGACCCAAAGTGCTCATTTACATTTTAATTATGGAGGGCAGACATTTGAGTAGTTGCTATTGGAAATTTCCCAAAAACTTTTCTTAACAGTCAAGGCATTAAATTAATGAAATTAAATGAGTTATCTACCCCTGGAAAACCCTTTCTTAATATTTTTACAGCAAATCACTGTTTCGGTGTCATGAAACCGCTGCAGCCAATCAGTGGTCACAAGATGTAGCAGTGTGATGTCGGCTCTGGGGACACTTAACTAAAATGGTTTGATCAAGTATGTACATCTGAAGCCAATTTTGGGGTATTACTACTTTGTGACCTTGTTATGCAGGTGCTGTCTTTTTGTCTAACCTGTATCTTCTTTGCATTCGACTCAAAGAGAAAAGTTATTTCCAATAAGTGTTTCATTTTCCTTTGTAACATGATCATATCTCCAAGGTATTAAACATGCTATAAATATGTACTCTATTCTTTTGTTTATTCCAGAATTGGGTCATCATGAATTAAACATTTGATGGACCTGTTGTTTCTTTTCCTTTTTTTAAGCATTTTCAAACATTTCATAAGTTGAATTGTGATCTTCAAATAAATTGTCAAGAGTGAGTACCGTAAACTTGTTCAAGAAGAAGACGATATTACTGGGTCCAAAATGTAATGTTTAATTCAATCGGCGTTCTTTATAGCAGTCTAATAGTTTTTTCTAGGGGGTGAGGAGCTTTAGAGTGTTTATGCACTGTGCTCCTCTCAATGCAGGCGGAAATTACCGTATTTTTCGCTTTATAAGACGCACCTGATTATAAGACGCACCCCCAAATTTGGTGAAGGAAAAGAGAAAAAAACATTTTTTAATGTTAAATGGGGTCCATCTTATAATGTCAGTGTCTGTCTAGAAATCATATAGAGCATATGTCTCTCATAGCCCCCTCTTCCTGGTACATGGTCCTCATCTTTGGATATAGCTCACCCATCCTAGATATGGCCCCCTTATTCTGGTTATGACTGGCACACATCCCACAGGGCTGGCACATGCCCCCCAGGGCTCTCACACATCCCCTAGGGCTGGCACATGACCCCTAGGGCTGGCACATGACCCCAAGGGCTGGCTCATGCCTCCCAGGGCTGGCTCATGCCTCCCAGGGCTGGCTCATGCCTCCCAGGGCTGGCTCATGCCTCCCAGGGCTGGCTCATGCCTCCCAGGGCTGGCTCATGCCTCCCAGGGCTGGCACATGCCCCCCAGGGCTGGCACATGTCCCCCAGGACTGGTATATGCCCCCCAAGGCTGGAACAAGTTCTCCAGGGCTGGCACATGCCGCCCAGGGCTGGCACAAGTCCCCTAGGTCTGGCACCTCTGCCCCAGGGCTGGCAAAAGTCCCCCAGGACTGGTATATTCCCCCCAAGGCTGGAACAAGTTCCTCAGGGCTGGCACATGCCCCTCAGGGCTGGCACCTCTGCCCCAGGGCTGGCACATGCCCCCAAGGGGTAGCACACATCCCCCAGGGCAGGCACATGGCCCCCGAGGCTGGTGTATGCCCCCCAAGGCTGGCACAAGTTTCCCAGGGCTGGCACATTCCCCCCCAGGGCTGGCACATTCCCCCCCAGGGCTGATACACGGACCCCCCTTGCTGCTGGGCAGAAAATAACAAACATTTTATACTTACCTCTCCGGCGCTTGCCTGAGTCTTTCAGTGCCTCTCTCCCTGACTGCCGCACTCTCCCTCCGAGGTCCCAGCACTGCAGTCATCAGTGTGCGCCCGATCACATGACCGGCTTCTCTGACCTCGGAGGGAGATTGCGGCAGTCAGGGAGAGAGGCACTGAAAGACTCAGGCAAACGCCGGAGAGGTAAGTATAAAATGTTTGTTATTTTCTGCCCAGCAGCATGGGGGGACAGCAGGAACATTTAATATGCCCTGCTCCCCTGTCCATACCTCGGCGCTAGCTTCAGCACCGAGGTGATGGACAGCGGCAGTGCAGTGCATATTAAATGAGTTAATGAGCGGGGGTCACGTGACCTCCCACTGCCTCCTACAGCCCGCAGCAGCCCGCCTCAGCCCCCGGAGACACTCCAGAGCTGGCCCCACTCTCCCCTGCACCGTACATTCGTTTTTTAAGACGCACCCCCCACTTTCCCCCAAAATTTGGGGGAACAAAAGTGTGTCTTAAAAAGCGAAAAATACGGTATGTGGTTGTTCATTCAAAAAATATTTTTATCCCAAAAGAAACTTGCTTATTAGAATTTTAGCTTTGACTCCCTGCCACCACCAGTCTGCCCCAAAATAGAGTCTGATGGGTGAGATGCCAACAGAAATATTGCTTTATTCTTTTAGACTGGGCCACCCAAATACAGTGTGGGAAAAAAAGTATTCAGTCAGCCACCAATTGTGCAAGTTTTCCCACTTAATAAGATGAGAGAGGCCTGTAATTGACATCATAGGTAGACCTCAACTTTGACAGAAAACATGAGAAAACAAATCCTGAAAATCACGTCTGATTTGGGAAGAATTTTTTTCAAATTTTGCTGGAAAATAAGTATTTGGTCACCTACAAACAAGCAAGATTTCTGGCTCTTAATGACCTGTAACTTCTTCTTTAAGAGGCTCCTCTGTCCTCCACTTATTACCTGTAGTACTGGCACCTGTTTGAACCTGTATAAAAGACACCTGTCCGCAACCTCAAACAGTCACACTTCAAACTCCACTATGGTGAAGACCAAATAGTTGGGCGTGGCCTAGCACTTGATGTGAGAGGTCGGGTGGCAGTGCTTCTCCACCACCATTAGCTTCAATTATCCTGCACAGAGCCCGAACCAGCTAAATCCCTTATCAGGAACTGATGTCTGAAGGTCCTGGGAGCAAGGGGAGAGCTTCTGCCAGACTCAGAGAGACCAACATGGTCCGCAAAAGGCAGAAAGAAGTTGGAGCCTGCAGCAGTGCACCAGCCCAAGATGGCACTGAGAGAGAGAGGAAGAGGCGGGAAGGAGGAACACAGCCTATGCACAGAGGCTGCAAGTCTCAGCTTGGCTGCTCAGGTATGAGAGGGGCATGGAAGCAGATGAAGAAGGAAGTGAAGGGAGTGAGAAGCACAGAGGTTAGGAAGAAGATGATGATGGGATGCCTGTGCCACATAATGAAAAGGGGCTGCAGAGGAAGAGTTGGAGGAGGGGAACAGTGACACTATGCAGGCAGCTGAAAGTACAGCAGAGCCCACACTGAGGGATATAGTCCAGGTTGTCTCATACTGCAAGTCTGCATTAACTGCTCTGACAAAGCAAGTGAATGGCCTGAAAGAAGAAATGGGAGGCATACAAACATCTATGCAGAGAGTTACCACCAGATTAACTGAGGTGGAGGACAGAGTTGGTGTAACAGAAGATCAATTAACCTCAGTGCAAAAGACACAACAACAACACACTCAGAGGATCACAATAGTGGCCAATAAAAACGATGACCTGGAGAACCGGTCACGTAGGAACAATTTACGCATTGTGGGCATCCCTGAAAGAGCTGAGGGTGCTGACCCCACAGCCTTTATTGAAACCTGGCTGCTGGAAAAGTTTGGAGCGGATAATTTGACAAGGGTGTTTGCGGTGGAGCGTGCCCATCGAGTACCCATGAGATCACCAGTGCCGGGAGATGGCCCTCTCACGATGTTAGCCAGAATCCTGAATTGCAGAGACAGGGACATTATCTTACGAAAGGCTGGGAGGCTAACAGATCTTACCCTGGATGGCAAACGAATTGAAATATACCCAGATTATTTAGCTGAGGTGCAAAAGCTACGGCTGCGGTATGGTGAGGTGAAGAAACCGCTCCGATCTCTGAATGTGAAATACTCTACAATCTATCCTGCTAAATTAAGAGTGTAAGCTTTTGGAAGGGTCCATTTTTTCCCCGTCACCGGTAGAGGCCACTTCGTGGCTGGAGCGGAACCGGAGCAAATTGAGAGAAGATGGGGACGCGGCGATATGATGACATGACCCTGCTAGATTGAACACTGTACAAGGTTGTGGCTCAGTACCACTCTGTGAAACAGCAGCGCAGAGGGGGGGGGAATTCCCCGCTGGAATCTACGTTTTATGGTTAATTGTTTGATTAATGGTTCGGGACTATGCATACTATTGACAATATGGTGGAGAGACTGCCAATGATGGAGGAGTACAAGACGCATGTTGACGTGCGGAATACTGAGACAATGCTCAGGTTCTTTGAGCTCCCACTCTCAAGTTGGGGAGAGAGTGACGACAGCAAAAGGGTACTGGTGGGGGGAGGGGACGTGGGGAGGGACAGGTAGGGGGGGAGGTGGGAGGGGCGGATTTGTAGGGAGGGGTGGTTGTTCATGCTGTTTGACCGGGTATGGTTGAGAGCAAAATGTAATGATGTTACTTGATGATGATGGACTGTTTTTTCTAATGCACAATGAGTAACCCTACTGTTCGGATTTTAAGCTGGAATGTACGTGGTATATCTGACAAGGTTAAGAGGGCGGCAGTTCTGAATCATATCAAATCTTGTGAACCTATGATCACATGCTTGCAGGAGACACATCTCACTAGAGATATTATGCACTGGTTGTCAAGAGTGTGGATGTTAAGGACATATCATTCTACTTATTCCTCATACTCCAGTGGGGTGTCGGTCCTAATACACAAAAATGCACATTATGAAGAGCTGGAAGTACATGTGGACAGTGAAGGGCAGTATGTATGGATCGCGTGCAGATTGTTCGGACACAAAATGATTTTAGTAGCTTTATATATCCCTCCACCTTACTCTAAAAAGAAACTACAAGCAGTAGTAGACCTGACGGGCAGATGGGAGGAGGCACCGATGCTGATTATGGGAGATGTTAATAACACTATGAATGATTATTGGGATAAAGTACGTCCGGCAGGTACGGAAGCTGGACAGAACAGATTGACTGGTTTTGGCACCTATGTAAGGGAACTTGGACTGGTAGATCTGTGGAGAGTACGAAATGAGGGTAAGAGGACTTTTTCATGTCATTCGACAACACACGGAACACTGTTGAGGATAGACCTGGCTTTGGGGGATACTGTTATGGACGGGATGGTAGGGGAGGTAGAATACCTACAGAGGAGTCTCTCGAATCATAGTCCTATGGTGGTCACACTTCTGGTGAGATCTGCTCAGGGTCATAGGGGAGGTTGGCGTCTTCACCCGACATGGCTTAAAGTGGTAGATATGGGTGGCATAACTAAAGAGCTAGAGCAATTCTTCCAAATGAATGAAGGGAGTACGGAAGCCACAACGGTATGGGATGCTATGAAGGCGTTTACGAGAGGACTCTTTATAAGTGAGATTGCGAGGTGTAAGACCAAAACTAAATTAGCAGATCAACAAATAAAGGATGACTTGACACAGGCGGAGGCAGACATGATTTTGGCGCCAACGAGTGAAGCTCACAATAGACTAAAATTGGCACAGGAGGCAGTTGATAAACTGCACATGATGCAAGCTGAGAGGAAAAGGGCATTTTAGCAAGCCCAATTCTTTGAAAAAGGAGAGAGAGTGGGTCACTTGTTGGCGGTGATATCTGCGGCACAAAGGGACTCTTCCAGGGTGGACAAATTGAGAGACCAAATGGGGACGACTCTGACAGACACAAGGGACATACTGGAGGTCTTCAAGGAATATTACATGGCACTGTACACCTCGAGCTCACGGGATACGGAGGGGGAAGTGGAGAAATTTTTGGAAGGCATTTCACTATCTAAATTGTCTGAGGAAGATAGGTTGAGGTTGGATGAACCTGTGAGTGTGGAGGAGGTGGAGTGTGCAATATTATCTATGCCCAATAACAAATCACCGGGAGCTGATGGTCTACCTGGGGAGATGTATAGGGAGTTGGTGGAACTGCTGGCTCCGAAATTGAAATCTGTGTTTGATGAGGCTTTAGTGAAGGGGGCGCTGCCGAGATCAATGGAAGAAGCGGTGATAGTAGTTCTGCCGAAGGAGGGGAAAGATCCCATGGATGCGGAGTCGTACAGGCCCATATCGTTGTTGGCAACGAATGTTAAAATACTCGCTAAGATCCTGGCCACCCGGCTCAGCGGGGTTGCGCATACCATTATCCACGAGGACCAGTCGGGCTTTATGCCTAACCGCTCCATGGCTGTTAACTTGAGAAGATTATTTCTTAATATGCAACTGCCTGCTGATAATGGTGGCAGGAGAATAGTGATGTCATTAGACGCTAGGAAAGCATTTGATAGCGTGGAATGGAAATACTTATGTAAAATCATGGAACTAATGGGATTCGGCCCCGCATTCATGGCCTGGGTGAAGTTATTGTATTCATCCCCAAGGGCGGTAGTTAAGGTGAATGGGGAACACTCCAGGATGTTTGACTTGCATAGGGGCACAAGGCAGGGGTGTCCGCTGTCCCCGCTATTGTTTGCGGTGGCAGTGGAGCCCCTGGCGGCCAAAATCAGAGCTGAGAGGGGAGTGGTCGGATTTAAATTCGGGAAGCTGGAAGAAAAAATATCATTGTATGTCGACGACATCCTGTTATTTCTGGAAAATGCAGGAGAGACACTGGGGTGCACGATGGATGTAATTAAACAATTTGGGAGCGTTTCGGGACTGAAGATAAATTAGCACAAGTCTTATGTCATGGCTGTGGATAGAGCAATAGAAGCGGAGGAGATAGATGAGAGGGGGAAACAGCTCCAGTTAGTTTCACAAGTTAAATACCTAGGGATATGGGTAGCACTTCCATTGACCCGATTCACGGATCTGAATTTAGTTCCTCTGTTAGAGAAATTTAAAGGGAAAATAGGTACATGGTGCAAATTGGCTTTAACGGTAACGGGGAGAACTAACCTGATTAAGATGGTCCTAATGCCACAACTAATGTACGTTTTGCACAACTCACCGATATGGCTACCAAAAAAATGGTTTCAGGGTATTGATTCTATCTTCAGATCCTTGATATGGGGCAAGAGGCAGGCACGGATTAAATTGGGAACTCTGCAAAAAGGGAAGGAAGAGGGAGGATTGGCCGCACCAAATCCCTGGGTCTATTTCTTGGCAGTACAGGGCCAGCATGTCAGGGGATGGAGAGAGCTCGATTGTGGAGGAGCAGTTTGCCGGGTGCTGGTACACGTGACGGGGAGACGCCCACTCATCCAGGGGTTAGAAGACGGCACCTTTAAGAAACTGGGAGCAATATATCCTACCATAGGCATGATCCAGATGGTATGGGACAAAATTAAAAAGATCAGAGGGGTGGACGAGCTGATTAAGTACTCACCGGTGTGGGACAATGAGCATCTGCCGGAACTTAATAAGCTGTGTCAAATGGGCAATTGGAAGGTGAAAGGAGTGAGATATGTGTGCCAGCTGCAGAGTGGAACAGACCTGAAGACCTTTGAGACATTGAGAGAGGAATTTGATTTGCCTTCGGTATGGGGGTTTCAATACTATATGCTTCGACATGCTTGGAGGGCATAGTGTGCATTGGGAGACATAACGGTTCAGGATGACCTTGTACTAGACTTTGTGTGTATGAAGGGAGGGACGAGGGGAGCTATATCGAGCATATACCATGACCTACTACACTCCTATCTGGGGGACAATCACCTCACTGCAAAGAGTAAATGGGAAAGGGAGGTGGGTTCTCTCACCACAGAACAATGGGAGGCTATTCTTGAATATGTCCCAAAGATCTCTCTGAGCGAGCAGGCACGGCTCTCCCAGTTATATGTAATACATAGAACATACAAAACACCGCTGCTCCTATTCAGGGCGGGCTTGAGGGGAGACTCTAGCTGCCCTAGATGTGGTGCAGAGCAGGCCGGACTGCTACACATGCTATGGTCGTGTCCGCGGCTGGTGGCATACTGGCTGGTTGTTATTAACAAAATTGAAAGAGCTTATGCCTGTACACTCGACAGGAATCCAGTGCTGTGTGTTTTGGGGGAGGTGGATGGGATACCGGTCTCGGAACACTACAAAGTGGCAATAGCGAGGTTGCTATATGTGGCACGCAAACTAATAGCGAGAAAATGGACAGATTCAGAACCCCCCACTAGGAGGGAATTTATTGCTCAGACACGTACGGTAATGCATTTAGAGGAAAGTATTTACAGGCGAAGGCATGGGGAAAGAACTTTTGAAAAAATATGGTCCGCCTGGATGGCGGTGATATGATTGTTAAAACTCTCAAGTAAACCCGGCATAAGGAGTATTAGCGGGAGGGGGGAGGGGGGATAGTTTTGATTGTGTTGTTACAAGATATGTGAATCGTTACATGAATATTGATATTGATATATACTGTTTCTTGTTAAATTTTTGAAACCTAAATAAAAATAAATGGTTAAAAAAAAAAAAAGGAAGACCAAATAGTTGGTGAAGGACACCAGAAACAAAATTGTAGCCCTACATCAGGCTGGCAAGACTGAATCTGCAATAGGTAAGCAGCTTGGTGTGAAAAAATCAACTGCGAGAGCAATAATTTAAAAATGGAAGACATACAAGACCACTGATAATCTACCTCCCTCTGGGGCTCCACACAGATCTCACCGCATGAGGGTCAAAATGATCTCAAGAAGGGTGAACAAAAATCCCAGAACAAAACAGGGAGACCTATTGAATGACCTGCAGGGGGCTGGAACTAATGTAAGGCTGCTTTCATATCAGCGGTTTTCACTGATCGCAGCAGTTGCGGTGAAAAAAACCGCAACTGCCACGATTACCACATAACGGCCGCCCTTGCGGTTCTCTTGCGGCAAGCCCCATACAGTGTCTATGGGGCTTGCGGTAAGTGTGCGCAGGTATGGCAAGTGCGGTTTCGGCACGTGTGGCCGCGGTATGCTGCAATTTGTTATGCGGTAATCATGGCAGTTGCGTTTTTTTTCACCGCAACTGCTGCGATCAGTGAAAACCGCTGATGTGAAAGGGGCCTTGCACAGGCTGCCATCAGTAGAACACTATGCCGCCAGTGACTCAGATCCTACATTGCCAGACATGTCCCCTGCTTAAGCCATTACATGTCTGGGCCCATCTGGAGTCTGCTAGAGAGCATTTGGATGATCCAGAAGAGTATTGGGAGAATGTCATATGATTAAATTAAACCAAAGTAGAACTGTTTGGCAGAAACACAACTTGTCGTGTTTGGATGCAACTCAGCATTCTTTCTCCTCCAATGGACACTATACCTACTGTGAAGCATGGGGTGGCAACATCATGCAATTGGGTCTGTTTCTCTGCCAAGGGACCAGGATGACTGAACCATGTACATAAAAGAATGAATGAGGCCATGTATCGTGTGATTTTGAGTGCAAACCTCCATCCATCAGCAAGGGCATTGAAGATGGAACGTGGCTGTGTCTTTCAGCATGACAATAATCCAAAACACACCACCAGGGCAACGAATTCTTTTTGTGTTTTTTCATTGAAGACAAATTAAATGAAGATAATAATACCAAAGTATTTGTGATTGCAATCATTTTCAGGAAGAAACTGAGTATTATCTGACAGAATTGCAGGGGTGTCAATACTTTTGGCCACAACTGTATGCTCCAGTCTAGGAGCTTTTAACCCCTTTACCACCTAGCCTGTTTTTGACCCTATTGACCAGACCACTTTTTGCAATTCTGACCAGTGAGACTATAACTCTGGAATGCTTCAATGCAGGATTTCAGAGTCGTGGTCAGTGCCCATTTTGCTGGAGTTGGAGTCATTATAAAATGGACTGACTCAGACTTCTAAAATATATAATAAATTGGGTACAGTAGTTAAATGCAGTATGTGTTGAATATTATTATTATGTTCTATCTATATATCTTGATTGTTGTATCATAATAATGATTACGGTGCACCTATCCCCAGTTTTGAGAGTTTTAAACCTTGCCCACTACCTTTTACATGATATAATTGAGGTTCCTGTAACCCCCTTTATATCTTCAAACGTCCTTCTGCATTCCTCAGAAAACAAGTTTTATTCTGTCCCCGGCGCCATATGCTAATTTCATAGTTCAGTCATATGGGGTCTGCCGATTGCTGTCAGTGCTCCATGCAAACACCGTCCCTCTTAATTGTGTGCAAGTGGATGACGCCGCTTCAATTCCCAAGTCTCGCACCTGCGCAGTGGCACGGCTTACTGTGCCCTATTGAACAGCCAGTGATTCCACTGCACAGGTGCGTGACTACGGTCTCGCATCAGCTGCATAATGCTCAACGTCTCGCGCCTGCACTTTTTCTGTTAACAGATGACGGACCTCTGTGGGGGCTTGATTTTTGTGGGTTGAGTATTTTTGGCAATTTAGATACAGAACATTTTGGATCAGTCCACATTTATCCTGTGTTCTAGGCCCGAGAGCACTTGCATTCGGGTTTTCAGCTACATGTCCAAAATGTGTGATTCAGGTGAAATCCCTGACTGATCCATTCACTATAAAGGCAGCTGAGTTGATTTTGGATGGAGCTCCAGATCAATGTCGATTGACACTCATTTTGCATTTCTTCCATTTTTTTTACCACCAACAGTTGTCTCCTTCTTACCTAGCATCTTATTTATGGTTTTGTAGCCCAGTTGATTAGGCGCATCTAACTGATCTGTAGGAACCAGAACTCCTAATGATTGGTAGGGGATCAAATACTTATTTCTCTCTTCAAAATGCAAATACATTTATAAAGTTTAGACAGTGATTTTCTGGATTTTGTTTTTGATATTCTATCTCTCACTGTTAAAATGAACCTACCCTTAAAATTATAGACTGTTCATGTCTTTGTTACTGTGCAAACTTACAAAATCAGCAAGGGGTCAAATAATTATTTCTTTCACTAACTAGTGTGACAGATTTATAGAGCGGGTTTTTATGGATGCAGCGATATTAAATATGGGTGTGGGCGGAGGTTGTCTTGTTTTTTTTTTCATAAATATAACTTGCTTGGAATTTTTTTTGTTCTTTATTTTCTGATTTTTTTTTTCTTCAAATGTTTTCAATTTTTTAATTACTTTTTTATTTAGTCCCTTTATGGGACATCACCTTTCACTTCTCTGATTGCAGCTCCACTGCACTGTAATACTAGATGATTTCAGTACCGTGCTATTGTCATTGCTGCAGCCAGTGGCGCACCCAGAAATTTCCCAAGGTAGGGGTCCAAGAAACACACACCGGCCCTGAAAGGGGGGTTTCACCCCCCAGCCGGGTTCTGAGGGGCAAAGCCCCCAGTGGGGGGATTTGGGGGAGTGAAGCCCCCCTAAAAGCAGCCTCTTTTGTGGGCCCTTGGGTGCTGTGTAATTGTTCCTGTCTCCTGACATAGGGGCCCAGCTCCTTGTGTACTGCACCACTTCTCAGGGCCGTCCAAAGGGGGGGGGTCCAGACACGTAGGTACCCCCCCTTGGGTGCGCCTATGGCTGCAGCATCTCAAGCCTCATGGATCACGTGATTGAAGTCAGGTGATATGAAAGTTGCCATGGCAACAGCAGGTCGTCATGGCGACTATCGCACCATCACAATTACCTTGCGGGGGCCCAATTGGCAGGGAGAGGATCCACATTCCCTCTCCCAAACCCCTAAGTGCCTTGATCGACATTGATCGCACCATTTAGGGGGTTAAAGAGCCCGGGATGAGGTGGAGGATAGACCCTGGTTGTATGAGACTGCTCCTCTTCAGTCTCCATGGATGGGATGAGGCTGAGGGGATCTGTCACAGCCAGATCACACCGTCCCTCTGTACACTGATTGAAGTGATTGTGTGGCACAGCTTGATCATTCCAATCAGGGCTGGTGGGGGTGACACCACCTCTTTTGATCTCGAGCCTATAAGAGGGGCTATTGTAGCACCTGTCATAGCTGGATCGCAATGATTTAGGTGATTTCATTACCTGAAGCATTAGAATTAATGTGATTGGCTATTCATAATGAAACTGCCAATCACAGCGTTCATAGTTGCAGGGTGGGTAAGCCACTCACCCTCAGGTTGAGCTTCGGTCCCCTGCTGTAAACATCAGCCTGCATCTCAGCACGATCTATGTTAAATGTAGAGCAGGGGTTATCAGTGTGTGAGACCGTTCTAGCTCAAGGAAAGTCGGTGTCCTTAATCATGAGAGAAAGGTGGATTTGACAAATCAAAGGCTGGACCTGAGCATTGAAGATCCTCTTCCATGCCTAGAGTATGCAGAGCACCCTTATTGGCATAAGAGAATTAAGAGCCTTTTTATGCACACCAAAGTAATGGGTTTATGAATAAAAAGCATAATTTGTATATAAGCGAAGTCATCTAGGCGACTAGTTTAAATTTGTGATTTGAAGATGACTCTCTTCTTACGCTTGTGTGTGTTTAGTTATATATAGCTATATCACATAAAAAGGGGAGCAGTTAACTCAATCTTTACATTGTGTGTCTGTGTGTGCCATACTAGGCATGAAGCACAGAAACAGGAGATGAAAACGGTAAGGGGATTTGAGAACAAAAATTGAAAAATATCAGCCATTTCAAGGTTACAAGTTCAACTCCAGAGATTTTGCTGTTCCTTTGTCCACGGTGTGCATATTAAAATGTTTAGAACCCATTTAGCACTGTAGCTAATCTCCCTGGGTGTGTATGTTATAGAAAAATTGATAAGAGGTTGCAATGCAGGATAGGCTGAATGGGGGATGACCTGCACCAGTCACGTTCCAAAGAAATTCAAGCTGTCCTGCAGGGTAAGAGTGCATCAGTGTCAGCGCAAAGTATATCGACATTTGGATTAAATGAAATCCTATGTACAGCAGGAGACCCAAGAGGACCCCACTGCTGACAAGACCTAAAAAAAAAATCGAGACTGCAGTTTGCCAAAATGTACATGATTAAGTCAAAATTTTCTGGGAAAGTATCCTGTGGACAGATGAGACAGAAATTGAGCTTTTTACTAAAGCACATGATTCTACTGTTTAGCGAAAATGAAATGGGCCCTACAATCAAAGATGGTAGATGTTTTGGAGGCAAAAAATGAACGCAGTCTTAAGGCCCAGTTACGCACACAGATAATTGTGCAGAGATTGTTCACAGATCTCTGGTTGCAGTGAAATCATGGACGCATTGTTCCATTTGTACACAGCCACAAAATAGAACAATGTGTCCATGATTTCACTGCATCCAGAGATCTGTGAACAATCTCTGGACAATTATCTGTGTGTGTAACTGGGCCTTTAGGAGTGCTGGGGCAGAGGGAAAATATTAAACGCACATAAAGGTGACAAACCGTTATTGAGAACCTTTCTTCTCCACATATGGTGCTTATGGTGAAGCATGAAGGTTCTCAATAAAGGTTTGTCACCTTTAAGTGTGTTTAATATTCTTCCTCTGCCCCAGCGCTCTTAAGACCACGTTTATTTTTTGCCTCCATACTCGCGTCCCTCCCAAAGGTACGTGGCAGGAGCAGTTCCGTGCCCGATATTCCACCTTCCCAAGGCTAAAGGACCTGTGGTGACATATTTCCGGCGATGCCTTCCAGCAGTCACGTGACGTGAACCAGCACGAGCCACACACAGCAGGGACGACAGTGTTCTCGCCTCTATGCCAACAACTGTGGTTGTGCAGGGTGAACAACCTCATGAAGTGAGTGACCCCTTGGCCCCAATCTAATCACTAGACCACCAGGTTATGCTCATCTGTGCTCCCTGCAAGGCATCATGAAATCTGAAGATCACCAAAGAATTTGAGGGCGCAATGTGGTGCCCACTGCCAAAGGTGGGTTTGCGTCCTACGTCATGGATCTTCCATTATTACAATAATCCAAAACATACTTCAAAAAGCACCTAGAAATAGATGGAAACAAAAACAAATAGGGTATTAGCGCTCGGATTGCAGCCAGACAATGCTCACGAGATATTTACCTCAAGGCTTTATTGAATCAGTGTAGAATTCCAATTCTCCACAACGCGTTTCTGCGCTTAGTGCGCCTTTCTCAAGTGGTCCACTTGAGAAAGGCGCACTAAGCGCAGAAACGCGTTGTGGAGAATTGGAATTCTACACTGATTCAATAAAGCCTTGAGGTAAATATCTCGTGAGCATTGTCTGGCTGCAATCCGAGCGCTAATACCCTATTTGTTTCTATCACACACTTGCACACCTTCCCATCCGGGAAGTGCGAGTCTGAGCAGCTCGGCTCCCGGACCTTGCCCACAATTACACGCTACCTCCATCTGCACGCCCCGTCACTCACCGACTCGCACGACGAAGGAGCACGGCTCAGCCAACGTTGTCGGACCCCCACGACTGGAGGCCTTGTCGGATCGCCCCTCGCTCGCCAGCCGGCGAGTCGCTTCCCGGCTTGCACGAACAAGGACTGGTCCACGTCCTCGCACGCTTGGCTTATCCGACCCGGAGGTCACGCTTAATTGTTCCCTGCTCGGCGGTTAGTTGTGCGACCCAGGCACAACACAAACAGGTGAGCACTTGAGTTATATAACCGCTTTTAACACAGTGATCAAGCAGTTTGGCGCAACCTGTTTTATTTTTTACTATAGATGGAAACAAAGACCTTAAAGGTACCGTTACATGTCGCAACATTGCATGCAATTTCACTTGCAACTTACTGGTTGTAGTGAAATCATGGACACGTTCCATTTTGTTGCCATGTACAAATAGAACAATGTGTCCATGATTTCACTGCAACCAGTAAGTTGCAAGAGAAATTGCATGCCATGTTGCGACGTGTAACGGTACCCTAATGGCCGCTTTACACGTCACGATATTGCAACGCAGCATCGATAAAAAGTCACATAGTACAGGTGTTGCAGTTGATATCGTTCGTGTGTTGTGTCGTGTAAATGGGCAATGCGACGCACAAACATGCTAACTACGATATTGCATGAAGATTGTGCAAGCCCTTCAACTGTACGATATTGTATAGGCGATGTGTCAGGATCGTGCTGTGTGACAGTGCAACTACGATTTGGAGTGCAACTTCCCCTATTCACTCCAATGTTAAATGCTTGTTTCCTGGGTTGCTCATACTCAGCGTGGGAAAGGGGCGTACACCATCGTAGTTGCGTTACCTGCCGATATCTCCCTGTGTGACATCTATTATGCGATCTTGGACAAGTGCCAAAAACGGCTGCGCTCCTGTGAAATCGTATGCAATATTGGAACGATATTGTGATGTGTAAAGCGGCCATAAAGGCACAGTCACACCAGGCGACGGGGCTGGGGATGTTGGCGGCGACTGTTGAGTGCGCGCACGTTTTTGGCGCCCTGGGGCGCCATCTACAGCCCCGCGCCGGCGATCTGTCAGGCGGCATCGCCGCCGGGGTGTCTGGAAACCCTAGCGGTGATGCAGGACAATGGGAGCCTATGGCTCCCATCGCCTGACAGGTCGCCGGTGCCCGGTTACATGGGGCGATGTGTGCACATCACCCCATGATGGTCGCCTGGTTTCAGAGCACTGCTCTGAAACCAGGCAACTGCCCAGCACCACCGACGTCGCCTCTGTAATGGGTGGCGATGTCGCCCCGTGTGGACGGGGGCTTAAGAGTTCTGAAGTGGCCAGCAATGAGTCTAGATCAAAATCCCATTAAGTAACCTGTTGAGAGATCTTAAAATTGCTGTTGGGAAAAAGCACCTATCCAATATGAGCGACCTGGAGCAGTCCTACAAAAGAGCAGTTCGAATTGAGAGTTATAAGGGTATGTGCACATCAGTCGTTTTGTGGGCTGTTTTTGGAAGTTTTCCGTCGGCGGTTTCCGCTGAGGTTTATGTTAATTTATGTTAATCCTAGCCACCGGTTGGATTAACATGCTAGTCAATGGAGTTTAGAAATCGCTGTCTACATTAGAACGATTTTTGTCTGGTCGTTTTCAGTTTATTCACCGGTTTTCCACCGGTTGTCAAAGATAGAGCAAGCGACTTCTTTTCAGCGTTTTTCCAGCGGGTCCAGCTGAACAAGTGCAACAAAGACCAGTCTGGAAATCGCTAAGAACGCCGGGGAAACCACCGAGAACACGCTGTCCGACCGCTAGTAACCCGATCGCAAATCATTAGCAAAACGCTAACAAAACCAGGGACACTAGCGAGTTCAGAAAACTCAGTTCTGCCATTCTACACCGGTTCCCGGTCGTTCTGCAAAGATGCAGAAACGACTGATGTGCACATACCCTTAGAAAGTTGTTGATGGTTACAGGAAATGATTGATTGCAGTTACTGATTCCAAAGCGTGTGTGCGAATTTTAAGCTTATGATGCCAATAATTTTGCTTTGCCCAATTTTGAAGTTTTGTGTGAAATAACCAATCCTTTTTATAAAGAGCCATTACAATACACACACACAAAGGAAATACTCATATTGATAATAAAACATAATTGCAAAAATGTTCTGGGAGATGTACTTGATTTTCTGGAACAATTTCAAAATTTCAAGAGGGTTGTAACATTCAATGATGCCTGTAGCTCTATATAGGTAACTTTTTTTTTTCTCCTGCTTTTCTTCCCACCAGTAACAAATCAGGAAAGAATTTGGTGCACACTGAGATTTCAAAATATAGAACAAAAGTGAAACTCGATTAGGTGCAAATTGCCTCTTCAAAGACAGAGACAACTTTAACTCTAGTGACACCTATTAGAAGTAGGGATCATAACAGTCAGTATTGACCCTTTTACAAGCCTTGTCATATGACCAAACTATAGGCCAAACTAGAATCTCAATTTGCAGACAAGAGTTTTGATATGTTGCCCCTTATCAATGCAAAGCATAGGATCTGATTTGGTTGTACGAGAGGATTCTGACTGGGGTACAAGTTGAAACATTTCTCCTTGTGGACAATGACACGTAAGGAGGCTTATAAGTCATAAAATGCTCCACTTGTAAATTAAATGTTAAAATTGACAACCTCCACAGGGACCAACGTTACCCCTTAGGCCGGTTTCACACCATGGCTTTACGGCTCCGTGGTTGTCCAGTGTGAACCGGACAGTGCTGGATCCAATTTTGCTCCCAAAGTATCCCTAAGGCGCTGGATTGTGCATATTTTGCATCCGGTTTGGTGGCATTGGACACATACCTGAAGTTTGCATAATTTTTGTGTCCGATGCAAAAATTGGATAACATCAGATCCGGCGCTCATAGAATGGGAGTCTATGGGCGCCAGATCCGACAAAAAATTGGACCAGTTCCCGGATGCCGGGTGCTGAAAGCAGCCGCCGCCGAATTTCAGCACCTGGAGAGTTCCTTGGCTGAAATATCAGCCCTGCAACTAGCTCCCAGCAGCCACTGTGTTGATATTTCAGCACTTGGCCGCGCACAGGGAGAATTCCGGCAGAAAACGGGATCGGAGGGCATATTTGCCCTCCAGCTCTATTTTGTCTGGGGCTGTCAGGTTCTGTCTGTTGTATCCTGCAAAACACCAGACAGAACCTGACAGCCAGAAACCCTGGTGTGAACCTAGCCTCAGACACCTCAGTAAGAAGACTTAGGGCGGCTTCACACTGCGGCGTGATCTGGTCCAGGGCTGTCCGGGATGACCCAGACAGCCGCAGACCGGATCAGCACACAGGACTGGGGGGCTAATATGCCCTCCGGTCTGGTGTGCAGCACATGCAGCCGCTGACAGGTCAGGACCACGGCACCCGCGGTCCTCACCTATCAGCAGTGGGAACTGCGTGCGCTGCACACCGGACCGGAGGGCATATTAGCCCCCCAGTCCTGTATGCTGATCTGGTCCGCGGCTGTCTGGGTCATCCCGGGCAGCCCCGGACCGGATCACGCCGCAGTGTGAAGCCGGCCTTATACAGCCAAATCAGACTTCATGCTTTGCACTGACGACAGGCAGCACCCCGAACTATGTGTATAAAAATTAAGGTTTTGCTTTGATTTCTATCCTAAGTCATATAAGACTCAATGAAATGGTTGATATTGACTTTTAGGATTACAATTTCCTATAGGTGGCACTACAATTCAAGTCCTCTTTCTCTCTGAATAGACAATTTGCATATTTAATTTCCCAGAGGAGCATTACATGGTTTATAAGCCTCTTTTATGCTTGCTTATCAGTCATGTCACACTACACAAGGAGAAACCATTACCCTTACAGCCAGTTAAAAAAATGTATCTAGAATTCTCTATTATCAAGTGTCTAAGGTCGCATGAAAAATGTTAGAATCTGAGGGCCCTCAGTGGTTGATTCCCTTTAACCTTCCTAGCGTTATTCCCGAGCCTGACTCGGGGTTAACATTCACTACCAGAAGCGTTAACCCCGAGTCAGGCTCGGGCTTACCCGCGTTCGCGGCAGATGCGGTAAAAAAACCGCATCTGCCGCACTTGCCGCACTTGCCGCATAGCTGCCGCACTTGTGCCGCACTCGCGGCGCGGTTGCGGCGCGGTTGCGGTAATCTGCATAGTAAAGGGAACCATGCAGTAGACATGAGATAATGATTGTATACACTTACCTGAGGGCGTCTCCCTGTGTGTGCTGGCACTTGTGAGCTGTGTTCGTCATGCCTGCTCTCCCCCTCCCTTATGCCCGCCCCCTCTCAGCCTGCTATAGTGATGTGAGGCTGATCTCGTCATAAAGGGGCGGGGCTACCGGGATGCGCGATTTAGCCCCGCCCCTTTATGACGAGATCAGCCTCACATCACTATAGCAGGCTGAGAGGGGGCGGGCATAAGGGAGGGGGAGAGCAGGCATGACGAACACAGCTCACAAGTGCCAGCACACACAGGGAGACGCCCTCATGTAAGTGTATACAATCATTATCTCATGTCTACTGCATGGTTCCCTTTACTATGCAGATTACCGCAACCGCGCCGCAACCGCGCCGCAACCGCGCCGCGAGTGCGGCACAAGTGCGGCAGCTATGCGGCAAGTGCGGCAAGTGCGGCAGATGCGGTTTTTTTACCGCATCTGCCGCGAACGCGGGTAAGCCCGCTTTTAGCAACAAAAACCAGACCTAAACAGACCGCCAGGGAGGTTAACGGCTAACTGAGGAGATGGTAAATAATTGCAAGCTTTCGAGACTCCATTTTTTCCAAACCGTGAAAACTGCAGCACACTGAATGAAACTTTAACAAGAAAACTGGATGCTTTCACTGATACTGTGCCAAGTACATTAACCTTGATCTGTAATTGAATCTGACAGATTATTTTGCATTTCAATATATTTTTTTGTATATCAGGTAAGGGCAGTTGTTGTGCAAAGCTAGCTTACTGCCAAAAAGAAAAAGCAAGTAAGAACCTAGCCTTATAGACTGGGAAGATTACTGTTGTTTCTAGTCACAATTAATTATTCATTTTTAGAGACACATAAATATGATCATATCTTTCTAGCGTTCCCTAGATGGTTAAATAATTTACTAGTTGGTGCATCCAAAGATATTACACTGGAGTTGTTAAAAAAAATCACTGGTTTTGAAAGATACAGCAGATTGTACAAATGTATTGTTCTGTATAGAAGGGTTAATTACAGACGTTTCCTCATCTCAAGTAATCCAGCTTTCCTAGCTTTGGACCTTCCTTAGGCATGATGTAGACAAGAACTATCAAGATTATGGCAAAGACTCAGAAATGCTGAAATTGTGTATGCATCCACAATAGCTAACTGGGGAAAGAGCTATAAAACTTAACTTTCATTAATCTACTATATACAGAGGGGAAAAAAGTATTTAGTCAGCCATCAATTGTGCAAGTTCTCCCACTTAAGGTCCCGTTACACGGCACAGCATCGTTAACGATATCGCTGATATGTCACGGGTTTGGAGTCGTTCCAGCAACATCGTTACGACCTCATTGCGTGTGACTCTGCAAAGTTGTAACGATAAATCATTGGTTCGTTGATCGCAGGTTTGAGAACATGTTCTCAAACCACACGATCAACGATCTGCCAACCTCGTATATCGTTGTGTTTCACTACGTCATAACGATGTTGTTTACGACTTCGCCCATTCACAGCAATACGCAGGTATCGTTCGCTGGGTTGTGCAAACGATACCTGCTCACTACATTGTTGATGAGTTGTCCACAATATCTAGACATGTGACATCTCACCAATGATGTCTGAAACGACCGCGCGCCTACGAGATCGTTGCCGACATTCTTCCAACGTCGTGCCATGTAACGGGGCCTTTAAAAAGATGAGGACGGCCTGTAATTGACATCATAGGTAGACCAACTATGAGAATCAAAATGAGAAAACAAATCCTGAAAATCACATTGTTTAATTTGGAAAGAAATATTTTTAAAATTTTGGTGGAAAATAAGTAATTGGTCAATAACAAAAGTTCATCTCAATACTTTATTTTATATCCTTTGTTGGCAATGACAGAGGTCAAACGTTTTCTGTAATGGTGCCGTTACACGCTAGGATATCGTTAACGATATCCTTAGAACGATCACGTGACAGTGATCGTTCCGACATCGTCAGTGCGTTGTCACACACAAGGATATCGTTAACAATATCCCATTCGGCAATGCACCAGTTAAATAGGAGAGCAAGGACTGAACGATCTTTTAAAGCGGCAGGAATAAGAGATTTTTGTGCAACATCGTTCAAAAAGGTGTCACACTGAACGATGTAGCTTCTTCAAGCAGCATTAATTGGACAATGAACCATAGATTTGAGGTCAGGATCTCATTTTTTGGATGAACATTCCAACGATTTTTCCATCCTACATCGTTCGCTTACATGCAAGGACGCACAAACGATATCGATAGAATGTTCACAAATCCGTGACATTTCAATGATATCGTTAACGATATCCTAGCGTGTGAAGCGGCCTTAAGTCTTCACAAGGTTGGCACACACTTGCTGGTATGCAGGCCCATTTCTCCATGCAGATCTCCTCTAGAGCAGTGATGTTTTGGAGCTGTCGCTGGGCAACATGGACTTTCACCTACCTCCAAAGGTTTTTTTATAGGGTTGATATCTGGAGACGGGCTAGGCCACTCCAGGACCTTGAATGCTTCTTATGAAGCCACTCTTTCATTTCTCTGGCGGTGTGCTTGGGATTATTGTCATGGTGAAAGACTCAGCCGTGTTTCATCTTCGATGCCCTTGTTGATGGAAGGAGGTTTACACTCAAAATCTCACGATAGATGGCCCCATCCATTCTTTCGTGTACATGGATCAGTCATCCTGGTCCCTTGGCAGAGAAACAGCTCCAAAGCATGCTGTTGCCACCCCCATGCTTCACAGTAGGTATGGTGTTCTTTGGATGCAACTCAGCATTCTTTCTCCTCCAAACACGGCGAGTTGTGTTTCTTCCAAACAGCTCTATTTTGGTTTCATCTGACCATATGACATTCTCCCAATACTCTTCTGGATCATCCAAATGCTCTCTAGCAAACTTCAGACGGGCCCGGACAAGTACTGGCTGAAGCAGGGGGACACATCTGGCAATGCAGGATCTGAGTCCATGGCAGCGTAGTGTGTTACTGATGGTAGCTTGTGTTTCATTGATCCCAGCTCTCTGCAGGTTATTCACTAGGTCCCCCTGGGTGGTTCTGGGATTTTTGTTCACTGTTCTTGAGATCATTTTGACTCCACAGGGTAAGATCTTGCGTAGAGCCCCAGATTGAGGGAGATTATCAGTGGTCTTGTATGTCTTCCATTTTCTAATTTTTGCTCCCACAGTTGATTTCTTCACACCAAGATTCTTGCCTATTGCTGATTCAGTCTTTCCAGTTTGGTGCAGGGCTACAATTTTGTTTCTGGAGTACTTAGACAGCTCTTTGGTCTTCACCATAGTGAAAATTGGAGTGTGACTGTTTGAGGGTGCAGACAGGTATCTTTTATACTGATAACAAGTTCAAACAGGTGCCAGTACTACAGGTAATAAGTGAAGGACAGAGGAGCCTCTTAAAAAAGAAGTTACAGGTCATTAAGAGCCAGAAATTTAGCATATTTGTTATTGACCAAATACTTATTTTCCACCAAAATTTGAAAAAAAAATATTTTCAAATAAGTCAATGAGATTTTCAGGATTTGTTATCTCATTTTGTCTTTCCTAGATGAGGTCTACCTATGATGTTAATTACATGATATCGCCTTTTAAGTGGGAGCACTTGCACAGTTGGTGGCTAAATAATTTTTTCCGCACTGAAATTGCCTTGGTGTAAAGTTGTCTAGTTGGCCAACTGAAATGCGCCATATTGGTACACCCAAGTGATAGTTGTGGCAAGATGGTGGCTGCATGGTGCTGCTGTCCTCTGGGGCTGGGTCCTCCTTCACCACTTCCTCCACTGTCATCATATGGCTGCCTCAGAGCTCGCCACCATTGTGACATCACACACTGTCAATGCGCAGGCGGCCACCAAGTTTGGACACCCGAACCACTTCTGCGTATGACAGAGTGATCAAACATGGCAGTGTAAGTGCGCATGCGCCTGCCCCTTCATGTGCAGTAGAGGACTGGGTGTCCAAACATGGTGGACACATGCTCATTGACAGTGTGTGATGTCACAAGCCCACCCTCACCCTCACGTCCCCTCACTGCAAAGAAAGGACTCCACAAGCCCATCCCCAAGCACCACAGAGCCTACCCCCAATGTGAAATTGAGGTGCTCGCCAAAATGATGCCACCGCCATGAGGATAGCCCAAGTTGGCAGTTATAAACAGCCCAGAGCTGCTGTTCAACCTCTTATAGGCTACAGCTATGAAATAACACTGCCAGTCATAGACACGCTGGAGTTGCTGCTTAACCTCTTATGTAACGCTGTCAGTTGTATACAGGTCAGAGTTGCTGCAGAACCTCTTAAATAATTCTCTCACTCATATACTGTCCACAGCTGGCTGCTGCAGAGCTCTGTTCGCTGCACGAGCCCACCACCAACGTGACGTCAGCGCCTTCACACCACTGTGTCATCACCATGAGGACAGGAGGTGTACAGTCCATGCTGTCAGTCATTAACAGCCTAGAGCCAAACCTTTTATATGCTACAGCTACACTAAATACTGTGAAATAACACTGTCAGTCATAGACATGCTGAAGCTGCTGCCCAACCTCTTATATAATGCTGGCAGTCTAGAATTGCTGCACAAACTGTCACATAAGACTGGCAGTCATATACACAGTGGAGCTGCTGCACAACCTCTTATATAACGGTGTCAGTCAAATACAGGCCAGAGCTCCTGCAGAACCTGTTAGGCCGGCTTCACACTGCGTGTGTGATCCGATCCGTGGCTGTACGCTTGAGGCAGACAGCCGCTGACCGGATCAGCACACAGGACTGGGGGTTATCATGCCCTCCGATCCTGTGTGCAGCACACGCAGTTCCAGCTGCTGATAGGTGAGGACCGCGGGTGCCGCGCTCCTGACCTGTCAGCGGTTGCAGCTGCATGAGCTGCACACAGGATCGGAGGACATAATAGCCCCCCAGTCCTGTGTGCTGATCCAGTCCGCGGCTGTCTGCCTCAGGCGGACAGCCACGGATCGGATCACACACGCAGTGTGAAGCCGGCCTTAGATAGACTGCTGCATTAAAAACTCTAAACATTGGAAAAACATTGCAAGACTGCAGCTAGTTAATAACGTGCTCCAGAGATCCTCAATATAGCAATTGGTTGCTCAAACTGGAAATGGTGAGCTGGCAAATGACCACCAACTAATATAATATAGTAGAAATGATCACAAACATGCGGTGCACTGGCTGTATGGTTACAGACATCTTTGGAAAAACATTAGCAATAACGTTAATTACAAAGAAAGTGTTAACACTGCTGCTTTCCAAGCTATATTATGCCCAAACAATGATGACATAGACCTTCTAAATTGTAAAATAGTGGATAGAATGAGTGGTCAGTACAGTACATTTTGTATACAAGCGACGATTCTGTGGATGTTGGTGACGCTGATGAACGTGAACAGTACCCATTGGAATTTTTAAATTCCCTGACACCATCAGCTACAATGTAATACTGGTATAGTAATGCTGCTGTGAAACTTAAACATGAACAAAGGTCTCTGCTATGGAACTCGGTTGATTGTGACAGCCTTAAACCCCAACATCATTCAGGCTATAGTGATTACTAGATCCACCAAAGGGGACATTGTTTTTATTCCACGCATAGATTATTGTCCTTCCGACACCTGTTAAATTAAGATGGCAACAGTTTACAGTCAATCCTGCTCTTGCAATGATCATCCACAAGTCCCAAGGACAGACCCATTCATAGAGTGAGAATTTATTTACCAGAAGCTGCATTTGGCCATGGATAACTGTACGTTGCCTTCTTAAGAGTAAAGCAATTATGCCTTGTAAAAGTCCAAGATATTGATACGCCTCTTCAAGGCAAATTGTTATATAATAGTGGGAAAATATTTACTAGAAATGTTACAAAAATGTTTTAAATTAACATACTTAATTTGTAATCAATCATTTCAGTAAGCAATATAATTCAATGAATTTAAAAATATATATTTTTTACGAATACATATTTTGTTTTTCGTAAATATATCTCTATTGAAAAATTTTTAATTTAAAGAATGTACAAAACAGTACAGTAAAGCATATAAAACTGTATGATTCCAGTAGAGAATGGCATGAATAAAGTCAATGAACCAAAAATCGTATAGTTCAAGTCCAAATAGTTGTGGTCTCAAAAGGTCTCTCCTGGACATATATAGAGGGGAAATCCCCTCTTAGTGTCCAAAGAACCAAAAGGTTAGGTTCCATCTCTCAGCAAAAGAAAACAAAAAAAGAGACATAGAATGAAGAGAACGTATGTATTGAATCATATACAACTAATGCATAACTAGAGTCAGTCCAACAGGGGGAGAAGGGGAAAATATCAAAGTGATATTATGAGAAACCTGGGGGAGGGAACAAGAATGAGAAGAGAAAAGAAATAGTATACTGGGGAAGGCGGGAATGAAATAGAGGTCAAAGAATGGGAAGGGTAGACGAGGGAAAGACTAAAATGTAAAAGGTGGTATTGCATGTAAAATAAAGGGTGGCATAAGATCGGGAACGGTACAGGTGGTCCACTACTTAGGTAAAGAGGTCACCAAAGTTAGATGCATCCTTGAAAAGGATCCATTCTGTCCAGGTGTTTACATATTCTGCTTGAGTTTGAGAAAAATCGGCTGAAATCTCCTCGAATCGTCTGAGGGATTCCATCTTGGTGAACCACTCCAAAATAGAAGGAGGTAATTGCTCCCTCCAATGTCGGGGGATCACATTGCGTGCTGCACAAAGGCAGAACTGGAGGATGTCTTTCCTCTGTCTTTTCCATGAACCAGGGAGCAGAGAGGGCAGGGCCACCTCGGGGGGTACCTCCCACATGCCTGCCTGTAACAAGGTTATAGTTGCGGAATACTTTCTTCCAAAAGTCACTGATAAGGGGGCAACTCCACCAAACATGGATCATTGTGCCAACTTCAAGACCACATCTCCAACAGAGTGGGGAGTTGGCCAGGGAGAACCGATGCAGCCTGTCCGGAGTGAGATGCCATCTAAGGCGTATCTTGTAACACTTTTCTAGTGCCTCACAAGATCCTGAGGTTTTACGAGACATTAGAAAACACCTCTCCCAGTATTGAGCATCTATCGTCCTTTCCAAATCAGCCTCCCATGCCCGCTGATAACTATGGGCTCCTGTCACAGCTGCTCTAGATATGATGGAATATATGACCGAGACACCTCTAGTAGGCCCCTGCTTGGAGGCAAATATTGTCTCAAGGGAAGATTATGTAACATCCGGGTCCCGTTGGAGGGGTAAAGAACGCACATAGGAGCGAAGTTGGAGATATTCCCACCACTTCAGTCTCGCCGCTGGGGAAGACGCCTGTAATTCGGTAAACGAAGGGAGTTCACCCCGACAAATAATCTGGCCCACACGGGTATCATCTTCCGCTTGCCATAGGAGGAGAACTTGATGGGTCATGCCCGGGGGAAAAGCCAGATTGTGGAAGATTGGGGTCAGGGAGCTAACCAGTGTTTTCCCGTTCAAGTCACCCCATGTCACTCGCCATGCTCTCAGCAGTTCAGCAGTCAAGTAGGCTAGTTGGCAAGAAGGAGTTAGGGCCTCCATCGGGATCCACTGTAAGTGGCATAGAGGAACAGGACTACCGGACTGTCCAATCTGAATCCACTGTTTCACGTCTGCCTTAAAATGCCAATCGAACAGACGCACAAGAATTACGGCTAAGCAATATCGTCGCAGATCCGGCAGTCCAACACCTCCAGACTCCCTCAAGGAAGATAGAACCCTGTAGCTCACTCACGGTTTCATACTGTTCGAGACAAATCTAGAGATCAATCTGCGAACGGTGCGAAAGTACGCCCCGCATGGCCAAACAGGCACCGCCTGAAAGACATATAAAAATCTTAGAAGAATGTCCATCGTCACGACGTGAATCCTTCCCAGCCAAGATATCTTCAAGGATCTGTAAGATTCCAATAAGGCACCCACCCGTTCCAAGAGAACCTTGTGATTTAAGTGAAAGGCCTCGCGCACATCAGCAGACAAATTAATACCTAGGCATGAGATGTGTCCCGGTCTCCACCGAAAGGAGAATCCCCTAGTAAGGGAGACCACTTCAGACGCAGACAGAGAGACGTTCAACGCCTTGGATTTGGAATAATTCACCTTAAAATTGCTAAGGTCTCCAAACTTGTTGAATTCATGTAACAAGACGGGGAAGGTCTCCGAAGGGTGAGTGACATACAAAAGGACGTCATCAGCAAACAAAGCTTTCTTATGATGGATGTCCCCCACTGAAATCCCGTGGATGCTTCCATTGTCCCTGATGGCCTTCGCCAAGTGCTCCATGACGATAACATAAAGCAAGGGAGATAGTGGGCAGCCTTGTCTTGTCTCATTCCTGACAGGGAAGGAACCCGATAGGCTTCCATTGATGCGTACCTTGGCGGAGGGACAGGAGTACAGCGAGGAAACCCCACTCATAAACTTACTACCTAGGCCAATGTGCTTCAACGCCTCCCACAGAAAGCCCCAATGGACCCTATCAAAGGCCTTTTCTGCGTCTATAGAGAGCTGACATAGAGGGAACTTCCACATCTTAGCTTTCTCAATCAGGAGAAAAGATCTAATGATGTTGTCCCGCGCCTCTCGGCCTTTAACAATGCCCACTTGATCAAGGTGGACAATCGAGGGGAGCCTCAAAGAAAATCTATCAGCCAATATCTTGGCGAACATCTTGAGAATCAATGTTCAGCAGAGATATTGGACGGTAACTTGCCGCCTCAGAATGGTCTTTGTTTGGCTTGGGAAGCACACAGATGTGTGCCTCTAAGGCTTGCGGCGTTAGGGTGCCTCCTTCCATGAGTGCTTTAAATGCCGAAAGCATGTGAGGTAACAAGTCGTCAATTAGGGTTTTTTAAAAGATGGGAGTGTAACCGTCTGGGCCAGAGCACCTAGATGTCGGGGATGACTTGACCACGTTCGCAACCTCTTCTTCTGTGATGTCGCTTTCCAAAGACAGAATATCATCGTCAGGCAAAGAAGGGATATTCACCTCAGAAATGTATGCCTGAATTTTAGCTCGCATGTTGTCAGGATGGGGGGAGCGCGGCCCTGGGGACACTGCGTACTCGTCAAAGACCCCTTTTGGAATGCCCATCCGACATGGAGAGTGTAAGTTTACAAAATGATTTATTGAACTTGTATATAGCTGTAAAAGCTCAGACAGGGATAGTTACTAAAGTAGTTTGAGGCTGCAGGGACATGTATTCATAGGTTAGGAGGGCTAGATGAGATGACAGGTTCCCTTTAATGCTGCCCCTTGGAGCTGAGCTATCAGGATTTCTACTTTCTGTTTGGTTGCTATGAGATACAGGCAGGCCCGGACTGACAGGCGGGAGGGGGGGACTTTTCCCTATGGGCCGCCCACTTGTGGGTGCGGGTGGGCTGCCCGCTCCTCCAGCCTTAGCATTGCTTTAAATCTGTCACCGAGCGGCCACGGCATGCAGGGGGCGGGGCCACGGACATGAAGGGGGCGGGGCCGTTTCCCCAAAGCAGTGCCCTTCTCTCAGCAATCAGGATGACAGGGGTAGGTCCCAAGCCCTCCCACCATCTTCATCACATTCCTGATCTCTCTCTGAGATGATCATGTGACCCCTGATGCCTCCCCTCCATGTGACATCATCACAGGTCCTACTGGTTACTGGTATATGTGAGTATCATGTCTGTGTGTGTCTTTCTGAGTGTTGTTCTGTCTGTCTGAGTGTCTCTATCTGTGTGTTTGACAGTGTCTGTCTGTGTGTCTCTCTGTCTCTACACAACACTATACAGTATATACAGGTCCACACTACATGCTGTACTAGTGTGCCTATATACTGTGTATATATAGTGTGGACCTGTATATACAGTGTAGTGCTGTGTATACAAGATATAACCAACAGTCTCAGATGTGCCCAGAGTCCGCAGCGTGTAACGAGCCAAGAGTCCACAGCGTGTAACGAACCCAGAGTCCACAGCGTGTAACGAGCCCAGAGTCCACAGCGTGTAACGAGCCCAGAGTCCACAGCGTGTAACGTGCCCAGAGTCCGCAGCGTGTAACGAGCCCAGAGTCCGCAGCGTGTAACGAGCCCAGAGTCCACAGCGTGTAACGTGCCCAGAGTCCAGAGCGTGTAACGAGCCCAGAGTCCACAGCGTGTAACGAGCCCCGAGTCCACAGCATGTAAAGAGCCCAGAGTCTGCACCGTGTAACGTGCCCAGAGTCCACAGCATGTAACGAGCCCAGAGTCCCCAGCGTGTAACGTGCCCAGAGTCCGCAGTGTGTAACGTGCCCAGAGTCCGCACCGTGTAACGTGCCCAGAGTCTGCAGCGTGTAACGAGCCCAGAGTCCACAGCGTGTAACGAGCCCAGAGTCCGCAGCGTGTAACGAGCCCAGAGTCCGCACCGTATAACGTGCCCAGAGTCCGCAGCGTGTAACGAGCCCAAAGTCCGCAGCGTGTAACGAGCCCAGAGTCCACAGCGTGTAACGTGCCCAGAGTCCACAGCGTGTAACGAGCCCAGAGTCCACAGCGTGTAACGAGCCCAGAGTCCGCAGCGTGTAACGAGCCCAGAGTCCGCAGCGTGTAACGTGCCCAGAGTCCGCAGCGTGTAACGAGCCCAGAGTCCGCAGCTTGTAACGAGCCCAGAGTCCGCACTGTGTACCGTGCCCAGAGCCCGCAGTGTGTAATGTGTATACAGCAGGCAGCTTCTAGTGTGTACACAGTGGACAGTCTGTGTTGTGTATACGGCCCGCAGTCTGTAATGTGCAGCAACAGAAAATTTTCCTGAGAGTTCTCTTTGTGTTCTTCCCAGTGTCTCCATGAATTCTGTTCTCTCTGCTCCTAGCACTGGACTTTTTGCCTCCTCCTTTCATCTTTACCCATCTTTAGGATCAGGCTGAGTCTTGGCTATCTATATACCACAGCATCCTATATATAGAGCACAGCCTCCTGGGTATGCTGGGTACAATTCTCCTGTCTACTGAGTGTAATCCTCAGTATCTGTATTCTGTATATATACATTGCACAGCACCACTTCTCCTGTCCTGTATACTGGGTGTAATCCTCAGTATCTGTATTATTCTGTATATATACACTGCACAGTACCACTTCTACTGTCCTGTATACTGGGTGTAATCCTCAGTATCTGTATTATTCTGTATATATACACTGCACAGTACCACTTCTCCTGTCCTGTAAACCGGGTGTAATCCTCAGTATCTGTATTATTCTGTATATATACACTGCACAGTACCACTTCTACTGTCCTGTATACTGGGTGTAATCCTCAGTATCTGTATTATTCTATATATACACTGCACAGCACCACTTCTCCTGTCCTGTATACTGGGTGTAATCCTCAGTATCTGTATTATTCTGTATATATACAATGCATAGTACCACTTCTCCTGTCCTGTATACTGGGTGTAATCCTCAGTATCTGTATTATTCTGTATATATCCACAGTACAGTAGCACTTCTCCTGTCCTGTATACTGGGTGTAATCCTCAGTATCTGTATTATTCTGTATATATACACTGCACAGTACCACTCTCCTGTCCTGTATACTGGGTGTAATCCTCAGTATATGTATTATTCTGTGTATATACACTGCACAGTGCCACTTCTCCTGTCCTGTATACTGGGTGTAATCCTCAGTGTCTGTATTATTCTGTATATATACACTGCACAGTACCACTTCTCCTGTCCTGTATACTGGGTGTAATCCTCAGTGTCTGTATTATTCTGTATATATACACTGCACAGCGCCACTTCTCCTGTCCTGTATACTGGGTGTAATCCTCATTGTCTGTATTATTCTGTATATATACACTGCACAGTGCCACTTCTCCTGTCCTGTATCCTGGGTGTAATCCTCAGTATCTGTATTATTCTGTATATATACACTGTACGGTGCCACTTCTCCTGTCCTATATCCTGGGTGTAATCCACAGTATCTGTATTATTCTGTATATATACACTGCACGGTACCACTTCTCCTGTCCTGTATCCTGGGTGTAATCCTCAGTATCGGTATTATCCTGTATATATACACTGCATGTTACCACTTCTCCTGTCCTGTATACTGGGTGTAATCCTCAGTATCGGTATTATTCTGTATATATACACTGCACAGTGCCACTTCTCCTGTCCTGTATACTGGGTGTAATCCTCAGTATCTGTATTATTCTGTATATATACACTGCACATAACCACTTCTCCTATCCTTTATACTGGGTGTAATCCTCAGTATCTATATTATTCTGTATATATACACTGCACAGTACCACTTCTCCTGTTCTGTTGTCAGAGATGTGGTATTGGACTTTGATTTTCACCATTTAACTGTTGTTTAAATTAATTATCCCCAATATGGAAGTCATCACTTCTCTTCTGTATAGCTGGTGACTTGCCCTTCGCTCTGGATCTGACCACTGGGACCCCACGATCCCAAGAAACGTGGCTGTAAGTGGTGGGGGGGGGTTTCGCCGCCGCAAGTGGCGGATCTGCCGCACCTGGCAGAACAGCACTTGCCGTACACAATGCTTGGGGCTTGCCGCATCTGGGCTGTAAGTCGGCTGATCCGGCAGATGCGGTGCCACCTGCTGGTTTGGCCGCAAACATCTGTTTACCACTGATGTGAAAGCAACCTGCGAAAGTGATGAGGTCATGACAGCGTAAAAGCAAATTTCACTGATCGAGGCTGATGGGTGATATACTGTAGTATGTGGGCTGGTGGGGCTTGTTTTCTAGGGCTGCTTTTTGGTCCCAGTCCGGCCCTGGATACAGGTGAAATATAGCAGTAATTTTCTCACTAAAGTCTTTAAGAGTATTTGCTCTCCACTATCGTGTGGCAACCATGGAACTCCCAAGTAATACTGCATGGTGAATGGCATAAATGCAGGGTAGGGGTTTCAGAAGACTCAGTATCCCTGCTATTTGATGTGGCAGCTTCCATGTCTGGTATACACAATATATGTGTTACAAATCTATCGACAGTCTTTAGACTCAAGGTTCAGACGTATTTTTCTTTTCGCACAGGTGTGGGTCAAATTTTCCTCTTTAGTGTGGCAGTACTGTTGAAACAAACTTGATGATCACAGTTAATATAACATTAAGGCACATAAGATTGATCCTGCTTGTGATGCAACTGACCTCCATCCGGTTTGAAGGGCCTGGGAAATCAGAGCTGAATCCTGTCATGATGTCTCCGATGGCTACGACATCCTCAGGTTGGGAGGCAAATGTAAAAAAGGGGAAGATAACTGGGTGTATTGCAGGGGCTAGTTTCTTAATCCAGATAAGGAGTAGTAGCACAGGTGGCTGTAGTCGCATAAGAAACACGGACACCATCAGGTTCTTGAACAATTAGGAACTCTTACTCCATATTCAATTCAAAGTTAATAGTGTTCATTTGATGAACTCTCCCTCTTCTTTAGCTATGAGAGTTTCATATTAGAAGAACCTGTATAAAATTATCTGTATTATTCTTTACTGCTCGTAATCTCTTGAGGACACTAGCAAACAGGTGATGTTGTTTCTTCTAAAAACACAGCACTTGCATCATCACAATTGTATCCTCACTTCCTGCATCTCCAACAATTACACTCAACTGCAGGAAAATTGCTCTCTAATTATTCTGCTAAGCGACCTTTGAGTATATAAGCAAACAGAAGTTCAGAGAAAGGCCAGAAGAGGCAGTGTGGGATTAGATAGGTTACCACTCTCAGAACTAAAGTGCAGGAGATATCTGTGATTTTGAGTGCACTCTACAGTTTATTTTATACTTCTAAAAGACAACCCAGGAGTCAGGCCAAATAAATACAAATGTAACACCTTTATTGAAAAATTACAGCTGGTTAAAAATAGAGATATTAAATAATCTGGTACAATTTACAGGTAAACCCAGCATTAATAATTAGCTATAAATGGAACATAGGAAGTCACTAAAGCATATAATGGCTACCAAATCTGGTATACAGTTATACTCAGACTCCAAAAAGGGATAATACCCTCCAGCAAACACTAAGTGCAATGCACCAAAAAATAAGATCACATATAACGGTCAGTCCCACCTTAATGGGTCAATATTTACCTTTAACAACCACAAATGACACCCCTAGCACGCATATTGCATTAGCTTCGTCACCTATTAAGGTGGCACTGACTGTTATATATGATCTTATTTTTGATGATCTCATGTGGGTTTACCTGTAAATTGTACCAGACTTTTTAATACAGTGGGTATGGAAAGTATACAGACCCCTTTAAATTTTTCACTCTTTGTTTCATTACATCCATTTGGTACATTCAAAAAAGTTAATTTTTTTTCTCTTCAATGTACTCTCTGCACCACATCTTGACTGACAAAAAAAATAGAAATGTAGACATTTTTCCAAATTTATTTAAAAAAAAAATATCCCATGATCATAATTATTCAGACTCTTTGCTCAGACACTCATATTTAAGTCACATGCTGTCCATTTCCTTGTGATCCTGTGGCGCCCCTGCGACCAGGAGGCCACAAAGGGAACTGCAGCCAGGTAGGAGGAAAGACAGTTGCACCACAACACCCTCACAGATAGCCCACACAACCACTAGAGAGCAGCACCCAACCCAGAGCCCGAGAACTCTAGGCGGGCAAGGGGTGATGGGTTTAGAGACAGTGGGTGGGCCAGCAAGTAGGTCAGGTGACAGAGGGTAGATATAGAGAAGGGGAGGAGGAAGGAGTCAGTAGGCTGGTGTAGGCTGAGATGCAAAGATAAGAAGCACACGTCCTGGAAGAGTGGGGTGGAAGGAGCGCAGAATCTGAAGAGCCAGTGTGAGCCACAGAGAGAAAGCCCATCCGGAGCCAGCATCCCAGGAGTGTGAGGGAAGAGAGGACCAGTGATACTGGGTCCTGGAAACATGGCTGAGATGGCAGACTGCAGGCGGAGTAGCCTTCCTATTGAACCCGAAGTACACGGTAGAAGGGAGCCTGATAGAGCCTCACCCAGCAGGACTATTGGAGGCTAGGCTAGCAGCAGCATGTCGGCTATGAAGGGGACCGATGATCAACCCGGTATCTCCAGATTAACCGACGGGGAACTCCAGCTTCAAGTTAGGGTTCCAACCCCAAAGGACAGGCAGCTCAGTGGCAACCAGGAGGGCCCACAGGGGTCCGAGCCACAGCCATACTGTCTGGAGACGCACACTAAGTGAGAAAAGAGAGAGAGAGTTAAAGCCTGGAAAGGACAGAGAAAGAGTGAAGGATCACAGAAAGGAACAACCTGGCTGCAGGGAGTAAAGGAACCCGGAGGGGAGAATTGTGCCCGTGTAGAGACTTGTACTGTGAACTGTGAATGAACTGTAACTGAGAAAGCTGAGAAGTAAACACGGTGAACCCTGCTTCTGACTCCCTAGCATGATTCTGCCTGCACATGATTCCCTCCAACAGGTCTGCAGAGGATTACAACCTGAAGAGCTACAGACTGTCAGCTCTGAATCCTGAAGGAAGAATTCTGCAGCATCAGGACAGTAAGTGCACTGCACCCATCACAAGCCTGCACACTACACCATAGACTTTATCATCACTGCCCCAGTTCTACCCGCGGAGAACTATTCCATCTATAGCTGCCATAACATCATCCCCAGAGGTTCTGCAGCAGCGGTGGTCCCACCATTGACCACAAGCCATGGGTGGCGTCATGACAGACATTATCCCCTGTAAATATTCCTCTTTTACTTGCCAGGGCCTGGGACACGGTCCGGACCAGGACCTCCGTGACATCCCCAGTAGCAACCGGGTCCGGTACCGAGTACCCCGTCCCAGTGGGCTCGACAATCCTCCTTGAGATGGTTCTACTCCTTCATTGGAGTCCTGCTGTGTTTAATTAAACTGATAGGCTTTTATTTGGAAAGGCACACACCAGTCTATAAAAGACCTCACAGCTCACAGTGCATGTCAAAACAAATAAGAATCATGAGGTCAAAAGAACTGCCTAAGAAGCTCAGAGACAGAATTGTGGCAAGGCACAGATCTGGCCAAGGTTGCAAAATAATTTCTGCAGTACTCAAGGTTCCTAAGAGCACAGTGGCCTCCATAATCCTTAAGTGGAAGAACTTTGGGATCACCAGAAGTCTTCCTAGACCTGGCCATTCAGACAAACAGAGAATTCATGGAAGAAAAGCCTTGGTGAGTGCGGTAAAGAAGAACCCCAAGATCACTGTGGCTGAGCTTCGGAGATGCAGCAGGGAGATGGAAAAAGTTCCACAAAGTCAACTATCGATTCTGCCTTCCACCAGTAAGGCCTTTATGGCAGAGTGGCCCGATGGAAGCCTCTCCTTAGTGCAAGACATATGAAAGCCCACATGGAGTTTGCAAAAAAATGCATGAAGGACTCCCAGACTATGAGAAATAGGATTCTCTGGTCTGATGAGACGAAGATAGAACTTTTTGGTGATAATTCTAAGCGATATGTGTGGAGAAAACCAAACACTGCTCATCACCTGCCCAATTCAATCTCATCAGTGAAACATGGTGGTGGCAGCATCATGCTGTGGGGGTGTTTTTCCACTGCAGGGACATAATGACTGGTTGCAATTGAAGGAAACATGAATACAGCCAAGTACAGAGCTATCCTGGATGAAAATCTCTTCCAGAGTGCTCTGGACCTCAGACTTGGCCGAAGATTCACCTTCCAGCAAGACAATGACCCTAAGCACAAAACTAAAATAACAAAGCAGTGGCTTTAGAACAACACTGTGACCATTCTTGACTGGTCCGGCCAGAGCCCTGACCTAAACCAATTTGAGCATCTCTGGAGAGACCTGAAAATGGCGGTCCACCAATGTTCACTATCCAACCTGACGGAACTGGAGAGGATCTGCAAGGAAGAATGGCAGAGGATCCCCAAATCCAGGTGTGAAAAACTTGTTGCATCATTCCCAAGAAGACTCATGGCTGTACTATGTACTAGCTCAAAGGGTGCTTCTACTTAATACTGAGCAAAGGGTCTGAATACCTATGACCACATGATATTTCAGTGTTTCTTGTGCAAAAGTGTCTACATTTCTGTTTTTTTAAGTCAATATAGGGTGCAGAGTGTACATTAATGAGGAAAAAATGAACTTTTTTTTAATTTACCAAATGGCTGCCATGAAACAGAGTAAAACATTTTAAGGGGTCCGAATACTTTCCATACCCACAGTATCTCTATTTTTAACCAGCTGTAATTTCTCAATAAATGTGTTACATTTGTATATATTTGGCCTGACTCCTGGATTGTCTTTTTGAAGTATTGTGTTAAGGAGGGCCTTATATTGTGAGAGGTCTTATAGGAATTGGTACAGTTTGTTTTAATATGCCCAGGTTTTCCACAGTTGAAGCAGATTCCTCTGTCCCCTTCCCCTTCTACCTCTGGCATTTGCTTGGGTGGATTCCACTCCCTTTGTGACCTTTAACATGTCCCTTGGACTCATACCACTCAATTCTGATTGTGATATTATGTGGTCTGCCCTGATCTTATCCTTGTGTCTGTCTACAAATTTCCAAAGTCATAATTTTTGTCACTATGGTGTTTAGTGGTGCTGAGAGAATAGCTCATCTGGCTGTGTTAAAGAGCGCTCTTCACGACTGCCATCTGAGCTATTCTCTCAGCATCACTAAACAATGATTTTATGGAGATTACTTCTCTTTTCAGAAGGAAATATTTCATTACAAAAACACTATTGTGTTTTATGAAGGCCTTGAGTGTGTCGAAACATCTGAATTCTTATTTTTGCCTTTAAATAAAATTACAGCAAATCAAAAACTGAGTGCCAAGTTACCTTTCTTAATATTTTTACAGATTAGAACCCTTACTTTGGCACCATATATTTTTTACAAACTGCCACAGAAGTTATACACATGTCTATTATGCAGGTACATTGTACAGGGGAGGCACCTGTGCAGCAGTATTGGCAGCAGGACAACTCAATGTTGAGATCAGTTGGAACGGTTGAGTTTGTTGGTCATACACATGGTAACAATACTTTTTACACATCTGAACCTCTCTATAGCCACCCATTTTCACATCCTGTGAATCTTTTAACCAACTCTGGCCAATACCTTCTAATCCATGATCTATCAACCAACCAGTGTTGTTTTGAATTAACTTTCCCCATTTAACAGCATCCAGAATGCATTCAAGATAGCATTCCTGCAATTTCAGCAACTTTTCACATTTTTTTTACTCCATACTTTCCGCCTCTGTTCTCAACTATATGACATGCTGTTCCCAAAGTGGTATCCTCATCTCCCCCGTTCCTTCCATCTCCAGGTTATTTCCCATATTGCTTTATTCTATACTTAAGCACAGAGTGCTCTACGAAACCTGATTGTATAGTACTTTTACTTAAGCATGGGTTCCTATACTGATCCCAATTGCACAGTACACTTATTCCAGAATTTCGATATCAAAGCAAGGCAAACCAGACTATGGTCTCTCCCCCACTACCTGGGATTTAACTTCATCTGGAAATTTGGGAAGACTTCTACCCTTTACTGACAACCAATTCTGAATTTTATGGGATGGTTTATTCTTTTGCATGTTCTACAAACCATCCATAAACCAAAGTATGCTAATACAAAACAAGCATCAGTAATTTATTGAGGAAGTGGCGTAATTGCAAAATTTACTCATACATCAAATATCTCTCATTCTGGGTTAACTGTATGGACTTAGTATACTACTAAGGGCCACGTCACACACACAGATATTTGTGCAGAGATTGTTTGCAGATCTCTGGTTGCAGTGAAATCATGGACACATTGCTCCATTTTGAGGCTGTGTACAAATGGTACAAAGAGTCCATGATTTCACTGCAACCGGAGATCTGGGAACAATATCTGCACAAATATCTGTGTGTGTGACGTGGCCCTAACCTGGACTTAGAGAACATCAGTACAGATAAATTGGAGGAGGAAGTTTCTTACCTTGCTTTTTGTAAAGCGGACACTTTATCTGTCCTTTCCAGGAGATATTACTCAAAGTAGTCTGAATAGGAGTAGTATTTGCTGTACAGCCCACCAAGGGATGCCAAATTAACTGTGGGTGCAACAGACACACTGAAGTTGATGTGCAAGGCAAATTGGAGATGATATGATAAACTAGCTTGGAGAATGATGAGATAGTACAACTGTGTGGTATTCATCAAAATGTACTGTATCTACTTTATTGAAATGCAAGCAGGATTTCTACACACCGTTGACCTTGGAGAAAGAAGGCTAGGCTGTGATTCAAATAGCAACCTATGGATTGAGACTGCACAGACATGTGTTTGGGTTTAGAATATAACTTAGTGTCTCACGAATTTAGGAGCAATTGAGAAATGGGTAGACGAGTTGAATTTTAAAGGTGCCATGTGGTGGATTTGAAACATAAAATGGAGACAGAGAATACGAAATGTTTTCTGTTTTCCCACAAGACCTAAATCTGTCAAACTTTTAGTATCCAGACTTAATGAAGAAAATGTTATAAAGGCGGAAGTTTCAATTATAGCCTATTGGACAACAGAAGAAAGGGTTCACCTATATTTCAGTCAAGAGGAAGAATTTGTATACTGCAATGACATCCCAGAAATTGTAATTTAAATGGGATGGAATATCAACCAGAAGACTGATGCCTTTTTATAAACAGTGCCATTAGAAGCTTTAAATGTGTTTTCCTGCACAAAGGTAACTATTATGCGTCTCTTCCCATTGCTGACTCAACAAATCTTAAAGAAGAAAAGGACAATGTAAAAAAACGTCGGCGACCAATGAGCGAAGCGGCATTCAAACCGTGCACCAAGTCTCTCATTGGTCACCGGCCAATGAGCGAAGCGGTGCGTATTTGAAAACAATGCGCCATACAAATCGTGTGCCAAGCTGCGCGCCACTCCTCTGATTGGTTGCGGCCAGCCGCGGCGACCAATGAGTGAAGCAGCATTCAAACCACGTACCAAGTCTCTCATTGGTCGCTGCGGCTGTCGGCGACCAATCAGAGAAGCGGCGCGTGGCTTGGCGCACGATTTGTATGGCGCATTGTTTTCAAATACGCGCCGCTTCGCTGCATGGTCACCGCCGGCCGCGGCAACCAATCAGGGACGTAGCTCGTTTTGGGGGGGGGGATTTGAATCCCGCTTGGGGTACTACCGCAGCAAGCAGCCGGGAGATGAGCGGCTGGCGCCGGTCATCTCCTGGCTGGCTTGCCTCGGACCTCTGTGTGGCAGGTAGCCTCGGCTGAGCTACTGCTGCACAGAGGTCAGGGGCTCGCCGCGGACTTCCACGTGCGGATTTTTTGCATACGCTGCGCGCATTGGTAGCTGCGGCTGGCGGCAACCAATGAGCGCTGGCACGCAATTTCGGCCTCAGACAGACACGATTAAGCAATTATATAGTAGATATAGCATAAAAATGCTATTTAAACAGATTTCCAGATAACCTTGAAAATTTCAGGTGAGAGGTTCCATCAGGATATGAAGGTGATTCAGGAGAGATGTCAAGCCAGATGGGACATACACATGATGGCATACTACTGTTGAAGTTTACAATCTGATTGTCCTGATGACACACATAAAGCAAATTGCATAAACAGTGTTTTTTGAAGCATTGATATTAACATTGATATTGATTGATATTAATTAAAAATTAATTAATTTGTATGTAACCCCTTCTCGTGTACAGCACCATGTAATTAATATAAATAATTATATAAATAATAATAATAATAACTGATTAATATTGTATTAATCAAAGTATACATAGCATTTAGACAGTTTATTTACTTGTAATAAAAATAATAATATTCTTGCAATTTTGTATGTTTTTTAATCGTGTTGCATTAAATAATTAACTAGCTATTAAATATCTAAGAAACTAGAGCCAATCTCGCAAACTGAAGTAATATTCTTAATCAGCACTATAAATCTAATGTAAAACCGTTCAGACATCATTGCCACCAACTTCAATGTATAACAGTGTAATGTATTTTGAATATGTTTTGGTAAACAGCTAAAATGTCAAAACTTGTGGCAATGTCCAAGTATTTCTGGACCTAACTGTATCATGTGAAGTGTTCAATCTTGGAGAAATCATGCCTGTCTATTTTAGTTGTTTCCAGCATTGCGCTTTTCTGTACAGACAGTTCCGATGTTGCTCTTGGAATCTGTTGCAGTCACATTTCCAACTTAGGAGTCACTACTCCAAGTGCTCCTATCACCACTGGAATCACTGTTACTTCACCTTCCACATCTTCTCCAGTTGTACTTTGAGGCCCGGGAATTTCTCCAGCTTCTCATATTCCTTCTTTCTGATGTTGCTGTCATTTGGCACTGCCACATCTATTACACTGGGGAACACAATTTTTTAGGAGTTAGGTCTGACAACTGACCTTAATTAATTTTTGGATGCTGAATCCAGAAATGATCTCAGTTTTTCTCTATCACGTCAAGTTTTTGAACTATAGGATTTTTGTTTTCTCAAAAATATGTAAACTACTGAACCTAAAAAGTGTTTTTTTTTTTTTTTTTAAATAGTACAAATATGAACAAAAAATAAAATATATAAGAAATAGGCATGACAAATATGTTTTTTAACACTATCATGTTTTTTACAAAGGATATATATATATATGCAAGTAACAAGTCTTATTACAGATATCAGTGCAATTGTGCTTCTCTGGCAGGTAAGTTGTGGAGGAAAAACTTGACGTGCTAGAAAAAAACTGACTACATTTTTGGAATCAGCATGACAATCTATTATATAATTGCCGTAGCGACTTCCGTCGGAGCGGCGCTGCTTCCGGTGGCTTGGTTAGCGAGTCCGAGCTGCTTCTCCTGGACTCTGTCCGTGGCCGCGTAGCGGCCAAGGCGACTCACGAAGCAATGCCCGCAAAGCGGGCATTGCGAGTCGTTGCAGCCTAGCGAAGCAATGCCCGCGAAGCGGGCATTGCGAGTCGCTACACCGCTAACCAAGCCACCGAAGCCGAAGCCCATACTCCTGTAGTGTACACCGCTATAGTATACTACAGTCCCATGACCATAAGCGCCATGGGACTGTAGTATACCATCGCGCTGTACACTACAGACCCCTGCCGCTCTAAGCCACTACGCGTACACTAACCAAGCCACACAACCCCAAGCCCCTACCCACTGCCGCCCTAACCCCTAAGCCACTACCCCGACGCCGAAGCCCCTACCCCCTGCCGCACTACCCCGCCGCACCCACTACCCTCTGCCGGAAGCCACTACCCCCTGCCGCCCTAACCCCTAAGCCACTACCCCGCCGCCGAAGCCCCTAGCCCCTACCCCCTGCCGCACTACCCCGCGCCGCACCCACTACCCTCTGCTGGAAGCCACTACCCCCTGCCGCCCTAACCCCTAAGCCACTACCCCGCCGCCGAAGCCCCTACCCCCTGCCGCACTACCCCGCCGCACCCACTACCCTCTGCCGCAAGCCCCTACCCCCTGCCGCCCTAACCCCTAAGCCACTACCCCGCCGCCGAAGCCCCTACCCCCTGCCGCCGTAAGCCACTAGCCCGCATCCGCACCTAAACCCCTGCCGCCGCAAGCCCCTAACCCCTAAGCCGCACCTAATCCCCTACCCCTACCCCCTAAACCGCACCTAAACCCCTGCCGCCCTAAGCCCCTACCCCCTAAGCCGCACCTAACCCCTACTCCCTGCCGCCGTAACACTACCCCGCATCCGCAAATAAACCCCTGCCGCCGCAAGCCCCTAACCCCTAAGCCGCACCTAACCCCTAAGCTGCACATAATCCCCTACCCCTACCCCCTAAACCGCACCTAAACCCCTGCCGCCCTAAGCCCCTACCCCCTAAGCCGCACCTAACCCCCTACCCCCTGCCGCCCTAAGCCACTACGCCGCATCCGCACCTAAACTCCTGCCGCCGCAAGCCCCTACCCCTTAAGCCGCACCTAATCCCCTACCTCTACCCCCTAAGCCGCACCTAACCCCCTACCCCCCTAAGCCACTACCCCGCATCCGCACCTAAACCCCTGCCGCCGCAAGCCCCTAACCCCTAAGCTGCACCTAATCCCCTACCCCTACCCCCTAAGCCGCACCTAAACCCCTGCCGCCCTAAGCCCCTACCCCCTAAGCCGCACCTAACCCCCTACCCCCCTAAGCCACTACCCCGCATCCGCACCTAAACCCCTGCCGCCGCAAGCCCCTAACCCCTAAGCTGCACCTAATCCCCTACCCCTACCCCCTAAGCCGCACCTAAACCCCTGCCGCCCTAAGCCCCTACCCCCTAAGCCGCACCTAACCCCCTACCCCCCTAAGCCACTACCCCGCATCCGCACCTAAACCCCTGCCGCCGCAAGCCCCTAACCCCTAAGCTGCACCTAATCCCCTACCCCTACCCCCTAAGCCGCACCTAAACCCCTGCCGCCCTAAGCCCCTACCCCTTAAGCCGCACCTAATCCCCTACCTCTACCCCCTAAGCCGCACCTAACCCCCTACCCCCCTAAGCCACTACCCCGCATCCGCACCTAAACCCCTGCCGCCGCAAGCCCCTAACCCCTAAGCTGCACCTAATCCCCTACCCCTACCCCCTAAGCCGCACCTAAACCCCTGCCGCCCTAAGCCCCTACCCCCTAAGCCGCACCTAACCCCCTACCCCCCTAAGCCACTACCCCGCATCCGCACCTAAACCCCTGCCGCCGCAAGCCCCTAACCCCTAAGCTGCACCTAATCCCCTACCCCTACCCCCTAAGCCGCACCTAAACCCCTGCCGCCCTAAGCCCCTACCCCTAAGCCGCACCTAACCCCCTACCCCCCTAAGCCACTACCCCGCATCCGCACCTAAACCCCTGCCGCCGCAAGCCCCTAACCCCTAAGCTGCACCTAATCCCCTACCCCTACCCCCTAAGCCGCACCTAAACCCTGCCGCCCTAAGCCCCTACCCTCTAAGCCTCGCCGCTTTCCCTAACACCTAAGGCCCTACCCGTCCCCTAACGTCCCCGTCGATCACTTACATGCCTTCAAGTCATCTGATCGTCCGTCCGGCCAGGCGTCCTCTTCCTCCGGTCCCGGGGGTCTTCTCTCTTCTTTCCGCCTCTTCGTCCGTCCCCGGGGATCTTCTGTCTTCTCTCCGCCAACTTCCAGCTCCGACGTCCTCTTCAACTAACATTAAGATACAATGGACGATCAATCCGCCATTGTATCTCAATGAAATGTGAAGGGCTCTTCTGATTGGTCGCTGACCTCAGCCAATCAGAAGAGCCCGTCATTCAGTTCTCATTCAGGTCCGTCTTTTTTCCCATTGACATACATTAGCGGTGTGTCGGCGATTTTATGGCCGGCCACCTGGTTCTATTTGTCGGCCCTAAAATCGCGGACACACCGCTAATGCATGTCTATGGGCAAGTCAGCTCGAATTCTGATTGGTCGCCGTTCAATCCGAAATCGGGCTGACTGCCCATAGAGATGCATTAGCGGTGTGTCCGCGATTTTAGGGCCGACAAATAGAACCAGGTGGTCGGCCATAAAATCGCCGACACACCGCTAATGCATTTCAATGGGAAAAAACAAAGGCGGACCTCAATGAGAACTGCGTCTCAGCCTAAATAATAAATTAAATAATAAAAAAAATAATTAAAAAAGAATTAAAAAATAATAAAAATATTAATTAAAAATAATAAAAAATTCAATAAAAATAATAATAAAAAAATAAAATATATGCTAATAAGATCAGCCCTTTGCGGACCTGAATGAGAACTGACTCTCAGCCTAAATAATAAATTAAATAATAAAAAAAATAATTAAAAAAGAATTAAAAAATAATAAAAAAAAATAATTAAAAATAATAAAAAAATCAATAAAAATAATAATAAAAAAATAAAATATATGCTAATAAGATCAGCCCTTTGCGGACCTGAATGAGAACTGCGTCTCAGCCTAAATAATAAATTAAATAATAAAAAAAATAATTAAAAAAGAATTAAAAAATAATAAAAAAAAATAATTAAAAATAATAAAAAATTCAATAAAAATAATAATAAAAAAATAAAATATATGCTAATAAGATCAGCCCTTTGCGGACCTGAATGAGAACTGCGTCTCAGCCTAAATAATAAATTAAATAATAAAAAAAAGAATTAAAAAAGAATTAAAAAATAATAAAAAAAAATAATTAAAAATAATAAAAAATTCAATAAAAATAATAATAAAAAAATAAAATATATGCTAATAAGATCAGCCCTTTAGCGCACCTGAATGACAACTGCCTCTCAGCCTAAATAATAAATTTAATAATACAAAAATAATTAAAAAATAATTAAAAAATTATAAAAAAATAAATAAAACATAATTAAAAAATAAATAACAAATAATAAATAATAATTTAAAAAAAATTCTAATAATAATATTACTGCTAATAATAATGCTATTAATGCTAATAATTATGTTATTAATGCTATTATTAATCAATAATCCTATATTAATTATAATGCTAATAATAATGCTATTAATGCTATTAATAATGTTATTAATGCTAATATTAATGCTAATAATCCTATATTAATGTATTATGCTAATAATAAGATATTAATGCTATAATCATGTTATTAATGCTATTAATAATCTAATAATGCTATTATTAATGCTATTAATGCTAATAATAATGCTATTAATGCTATTAATAATGTTATTAATGCTATTAATAATGCTAATAATGCTATTATTAATGCTATTAATGCTAATATAATCCTATTAATGCTATTAATAATGCTATTATGCTATAATAATATATTAATGTATTAATGCTAATAATAATGCTATTAATGCTATATAATGTTATTAATGCTATATTAATGCTAATAATGCTATTATAATTCTATTAATTTTAATAATAATGCTATTAATGCTATTAATAATTTATTAATGCTATAATAATGCTATAATCTATTATTAATGCTATTATTAATATGCTATTAATATTAATAATGTTATTAATGCTATTAATAATGCTAATAATGCTATTATTAATCTATTAATGCTAATAATAATGCTATTAATGCTATTAATAATGTTATTAATGCTATTATTAATGCTAATAATGCTATTATTAATCTATTAATGCTAATAATAATGCTATTAATGCTATTATAATGTATATGCTATTATTAATGCTATAATAAATAATGCTATTAATGCTATTTTATTATTAATGTATTATAATGCTATAATCTATTTATTAATGCTATTAATGCTAATAATAATGCTATTAATGCTATTAATAATGTTATTAAGCTATTATAATGCTAATAATGCTATTATTAATGCTATTTAATGCTAATAATATGCTATTAATGCTATTAATAATGCTATTAATGCTATTAATAATGCTATTAATCTATTATATGCTATTAATGCTATTAATGCTATTATTAATGCTATTAATGCTATTAATGTAATATTATCCTATTAATGTATTATTAATGCTATTATGCTAATAATAATGCTATTAATGCTATAATAATGCTATTAATGCTATTAATAATGCTATTAATGCTATTATTAATGCTAATTATGCTATTATTAATTCTATTAATGCTAATAATAATGCTATTAATGCTATTAATTAATGTTATTAATGCTATTATTAATGCTAATAATCCTATTATTAATGCTATTATGCTAATTATAATGCTATTAATGCTATTAATAATGCTATTAATGCTATTAATTTAATGCTATATTATGCTATTATCTATTAATGCTAATATAATCTATTAATGTATTATTAATTATTATGCTATTATTAATGCTATTAATGCTAATAATAATCTATTAATGAATATTATAATATTATTAATGCTATTATTAATGCTATTAATGCTAATTATTATCTAATTATTAATGCTAATAAATAATGCTATTAATGCTATTAATAAGTTATTAATGCTATTATTAATGCTAATATCTATTATTAATGCTATTTATGCTAATAATATGCTATTAATGCTATTAATAATGTATTAATGCTATTATAATGCTATTAATCTATTATTATGTATTATGTATAATATTTGCTATTAATGCTATTAATAATTTATTAATGTATTATTAATGCTATTAATGCTATTATTAATGCTATTAATGCTAATAATAATGCTATTAATGCTATTAATAATGCTATTAATGCTATTATTAATGCTATTAATGCTATTATTAATTCTATAATGAATATAATGCTATTAATGCTATTAATAATGTATTAATGCTATTATTAATGCTAATAATGCTATTATTAATGCTATTATATGCTAATAATAATGCTATTAATGCTATTAATAATGCTATTAATGCTATTAATTAATGCTAATGCTATTAATCTATTATTTATGCTATTAATGCTAATTAATGCTATATTTATCCTATTATGGTATTATTAAATGCTATTAATGCTAATATAATGCTATTAATGCTAATAATAATGCTATTAATGTATTAATAATGTTATTAATGCTATTATTAATGCTATAATGCTATTATTAATAATCTATTAATGCTAATAATAATGCTATTAATGCTATTAATAATGTTATTAATGCTATTATTAATGCTAATAATCTATTATTAATGCTATTTAATGCTATTATAATGTTTTTATGCTATTAATAATGCTAATAATGCTATTATTAATTATTAATGTAATTAATTATAATGCTATTAATGTATTAATGCTAATATTATTCTATATTAATGCTATTAATGCTATATTTAATGCTATATAATGTATTATGCTATAATAATCTATTAATGTATTAATGTTATAATGCTATTAATGCATATAATGTATTAATGCTATTATTATGCTATAATGCTATTATTAATTCTATTATATTAATAATAATGCTATTAATGCTATTATCTAATAAATGTATTAATGCTATTATTTAATGCTATTAATGCATATAGCTTATGCTATAATAATCTATTAATGCTATTAATAATGCTATTAATGCTTTATTATGCTATTAATGCTATTAATGCTAATATTATCTATTAATGTATTATTAATGCTATTAATGCTATAATAATGCTATTAATCTATTAATGCTAATAATAATGCTATTAATGCTATTAATAATGTTATTAATGCTATTATTAATGCTAATAATGCTATTATAATCTATTAATTTAATAATAATGCTATTAATGCTATTAATATGTATAATGCTTTTTAATGCTATTATTATGCTATTAATGCTATTAATGCTAATATTAATCTATTAATGCTATATTAATGTATAATGCTATTAATGCTATATTATTAATGTATTAATGCTATTAATGCTATTAATAATGCTATTAATGCTATTAATGCTAATAATAATGCTATTAATGCTATTAATAATGCTATTAATGCTATTATTAATAATGCTTTATTATCTAATGCTATTATAATGCTATTAATGTATTATAATGCTATTAATGCTTATATAATTAATGCTATATTAATGCTATTAATAATGCTTATTAATGCTATTAATTAATGCTATTAATGCTATAATTATTATTAATGCTATTAATGCTAATAATAATGCTATTAATGCTATTAATAATGCTATTAATGCTATTAATTAATGCTAATAATGCTATGTATTATATGCTATTAATGCTAATAATAATGCTATTAATGCTATTATGATTAATGTTTATTAATGCTATAATGCTATTATTAATGCTATTAATGCTATTAATGCTATAATGCTATTATAATTATTAATGCTATTATATGTATATGCGCTAATATAAATGCTATAATCTATATAGAATAATGCTATTATAATTATAGCAAATAATGATGCTAATATGTATATAATTTATTAAAACTTAAAAAACAATAAAAATTTTAGATACCCGATGCATTTGCATCAGGCTAACAGCTATAACTACTATAATCAAATTAATGCACGCTCTAGAATCCCGATGCATTTGCATCGGGCTCACAGCTAGTTTTAGTATAAATCAGCTCAAAAACCTAACTCAACAGAAATTTTTTTTCAAATTGTTCCCCAGTGTTATCATTGCTGTCTTCTGCTCCTTGTCTACTATCATGATATCTGGTTGGTTAGCCAACACCTGCTTATCCATCTGGATCTTGTAGTCCCACAGGATTTTAGCCCTTTTCTTCTCCACCACTTTTTCTGGAGCCTCCCACCTGAACTTGACCATACCCTGTACAGATAATACTGTCTACAAATCCACTACTTGGTTGTGGCGTTTGTTATACACTGTTCCTGCTTACATTTTGCATCCTACCACTATGTGTTGAACTGTTTTATTTGCATAGTCTGCACATCGGGTCTTGTCCTGTGTTAGAGGTCCGTGCTTCTATGGATCTGGTACTTAGCACCTGCTCTTGTGCCGCTATGATTAACGCCTCTGTGGTGTCTTGGAGTCCAGCCATTGGTAGGATTTCACCATGTCAGCTACCTCCATTATCTGTTGATGGCACATCCCATGCTTGTCTTGCCATGATACCTCATGTTCCTGTTCTTCCTTCCAGGACTGTTGTTGTTGTTGCTGACTTAAGCTCTCACTCAGCGTCTCTTCTTTTGGTGCCATTTTTCTGATATACTCCGGGATAATCCTTGTTTCATCCATGATGGTGACTTGGATGCCTATCAAGCCTTGACCACCCTCCTTTCTGTTGGTATACAATCTTTGGGTGTTAGACTTGGGGTGGAGACCTCATTGCACTGTAAGGAGCTTCCGGGTCTTTACATTTGCAGCTTTCATTTCTTCTTTTGGCCAGCACACTATGCCAGCAGGGTATCTGATAAGTGGCAAGGTGTATGTGTAACAATTATAAAGATACCCTGGAACCTAATAGTGTAGGATTTAATGAGACTGAGACAAAACATGGGTTAATAAACTCTACTGTAAACAATAGTAACAGTATAAGAAACAGAACACAAAAGAAGACAATATCAAAATTAAATGCAAGTGCAACCAGCACTATAATATAAATGTCCAGAAATGATATGAAGTAGTGTGAAGTGCACTATAGGGGAATGCCCAGAAACAATAAATAAGAGTGCTACCAGCACTATATGAGATTGTCCAGGAATAATATGCAGGAGTGCTACCAGCACTATATGAGATTGTCCAGGAATAATATGCAGGAGAAGAGTACAGCAAACAGATGGTTACCAGTGTACTTTAAGGGCTGACAAAGTCCTGCACAAAAAGATTTTTAGATTCACGCTGCTGTCTTCAATATCGAACTTCCTCTGTGCTTAAAAGAATGTTTCTTTATTCCAACACGTTTCGAGATCGTCTTGACCTCTTCATCGGGGATCCACTCTGGACTCTGTTGTTGCATCCCTGATGAAGAGGTTAGGATGATCTCAAAACGCGTTGGAATAAAGAACCATTGTTTTAAGCACAGAGGAAGTTCGTTATTGAAGACAACAGCTCGGATCTAAAAATCTTTTTGTCTGTTTCTGGAGTTACTGAGGACCATCCATGAGGTGGGGGATCCTGCTGCAGCTGTGATGCTTTAAAACCAGTTTTCAGTCACACAACTGTTTAAGGTGAGCAGTTCTTACACTGCACATACACTTCTTACAAACAGTTTAGACGCATTACACCCTTGTCTACCACTTTTCTTTTAGAAAGTCCTGCACAAGTCCTGCAACACAGCCCGCACTGATTTAGTCCCAGAATGAGTACACTGATAACAGGGAATAAAAGTTCATAAAGACCAAGAAAGTCCAGCGATAATGGATTTCTCTTAGCAACCTTGAAAGGAGGAATCCACAACCTGAATCAAGATGATGCACTAGACTGCAGACAGCTGTGAAGAAAGGATGCAGAAAAAAGCTAACACCAAAATACCCAGGCAAGGAATAATTCTTGGACCGAGACGTATAGCAGGACAGGCAGGAAATTCAAGGGCAGGATGAGGCCTCAGACTCAATCTTGGATGAGGGAAAGAAGACAAAACAAAGTCCATGTAAAACCCGGAAACCTTACAGTATTTAATGATGGAACAGATCTTATTCTTCCCATTGAGCTGGCCCTTCAGGACCTACCTTACCTTTTGATGGAATTTGGATGTTGCTGCTTTCCTTGCCTCCTCATCATGGTTATCGTATCCCTGTGGGATGCCAACGTACTTGTTGCAAGTCTGCACATCTGCAATGTGCCCTGCCTGTAGTTCCACTCTATCAGTCTTGACTACCTTGCCTCTCTTTATTACCAACTGATTGCACTTCTCCAGTCTGAAGGACATCCCGATGTCTTATATGTAGATCCTTGTCAGGTTGATCAGTGAATTGATATCTCCTTAATTTTTTGCATACAACTTGATATCATCCATGTAGAGGATGTAGTGGCTGATGGTGATTCCACTCTTGAACTTGTATTTGTAATTATGTGACTGAGGGGGTTCAAGTCTATGCAGAATAGCAATGGGAAAAGTGATGCACACATCCCCTTGGTATATGCCATATTTGATGGACACTTGTGCTAGTTGTCTTGAGTTGACTTCCAGTGCTGTCCTCCATAGCTCCATTGAATTTCTGAGGAAGGCTCTTAATTTCCTGTTGACATTGTAGAGAGCCAGGCAAGTACAGATCCATGTGTGTGGCATTGAGTTATAGGCTTTCCTTTGGTTAATCCAGACTGTGCTGAGATTGGTTTGTCTGGATCTTGAGTATTGAGCGACTGCTCAATCTACTAGCAGCTGGTGCTTAGGGCCTCTGGTGTTATTCCAATGCCTTTCTGAGCTGGAAATGTACTGATTGATATAGTTATATAACTTGGTGGCACTAATGCCTGACAGGTGTTTCCATTTCATTGTAAGGCAGGTAATTTGGTGGTAGTTGGATGGAATTGTTCCTTTGTGATGATTCTTTATGATCAGCACTGTTTTTCCTTGTGTTAGCCAAGCTGGGTGGTGGCCTGCCTCTAGCAGTTGGTTCATCTATTTTGCCAGGCATTCATGTACTGCTGTTAATTTCTCTAGCCAGTAGGTGTGGATCATGTCTGGATCAGATGCTGTCCAGCTCTTCATGTTCTTGACACATTGTTGGATGTCTGCTTCAATAATGGTGATTGGTTCTTTTTCTAGATGGTTACTGTGGTTCATTCTCAGATCCTGCAGCCACTTTGCACTGGTGTTGTGTGTTTTTTCCTTCTCCCATATGTTCCTTTAATATTGTTCAGTCTCTGCTATTGATGTAGTTGCTGCCTTTGTGCTGCTACTCTGCAGTTGGAAGTACACCTTGGATGGTTCTTTGAAGAACAAGTCATTTATCTTCTTGGCCTCAGATTTTCTAGTGTATCTCCCCAGTCTTGCAGCAAGTGCTGTAAGCCTTTGTACAGCAGTCTCTAGGGCTTCAGGGATTCAGATGGAGTCAGGCCTTTGTTCTTGTCCTGCTTGGTCTTATTCTTGATCTTTACATCCTTCTGTACTTCTGTTAGTAATTATCACAACTTGAGATATCTATCTGTCTATCTAGCTTATCTATCTTGAGATATATATGTTGTGGGGTGTCCCCGAAAAGTATCCCTTATAGACTGGGTTTCCCAAAAGGGGGCGGTGCCCAAAAAGGGGGTAGTTGCCCAAAAGGGTGCGGCGTCTCCCAAAGGAAAAGAGGTGGTGCAGACGGACTGTGGCCAGGGACAAGTGTGTTCATACTATGTGTGCTGGTCTGCCATATGGACTACCCACCAGGACAGGTTCCACGTGTGTGTCCCAGGGGAGTCAATGCAGATCCCGTGACTGGACTTGTAGATTCTGAGAGCCTGGTGACCCTAGTGAGGGCAGTACCTGATGTCTACCTGATGCCCAGAAGGAAGATTAAAGTCACCTGCATTCATGGGGACACTAAAGACTATTCAGTGTCCAGAGTGGTCATTGAAACGTCCAGGGACATTAGGAGTCATGATGTGGGTGTAGTCCCAGCCTTAGTGTGTCCAGTCACAATAGGCCGGGACTCTAAATTGTTTTTGGACTTATGGGAGGAAGGACTTGTGTCTGGCTGCTCTGGTAAGAGCCAGAACAGTACTACAGAAGCGCTATTACAGCGGAAGGCTCAAGGGATTGCCTGTGATATACTAATGTGTAAAAACAAGTTTATATCTCATAAGTGTGACAGTCCAAAGTTAGGGGTGACCAAAGAGAATGGTGGATCTCCCCAACCTCAAAACGTGATAGTTAAAGTGAAAACTGACAACATGACTGTTGCTTATGGGGTAGCTCCAAACCAAGAGGTTGACATCAAAGTGGAAGGTTACTTGTTGTTCCACAAGCAGAAGGGGAGTGACACAGACTCCAGAACTGATCGTGACACTACCAAAGAAGAAAAGGAGTATAGTAAGGAAGGGCCCAGCAAGGATGTAAAATCCTCCCGTCGAAAAAGGAGCAAGCGCCACAAAGAAGCAGCCGACGTGACCCATGCTGATAATAACAGGACATGTATGTCTAGTCCCTGTGTGAGTTCTCTCCCAGACACTGAGAAGAGCAAAATGGAAGGTGAAGTTTCGTTGCCTGTAGCAAAAGATGGGGCTGAGACAGATATTGTGCTGTCAGAGGAACTGACACAGTGTAACGACAATGCTCCACAAGATGAAGTCAGGGAGACAGAGACAGCCAAGCCGATGGTGTGTGAGTCCACTCCCTTGCCTGGACAAGCAGCTGATGTTCGGTCATTTGGTGGCGCTGTAGGAGAAGAAATCCTGGGGAGAGCTAGTGGAGCAAGAGTCCCTGATAGTCATGGAGAGCAGACCAATAATAGACCTACCTCTGGGATGGCCGGAAGTGGAAACAGCACCACGGAAGAGATGGAGGGTGACAAAACCTCTGAAGATGACACCACGGAGGCCCATGAGAGGGCCGAAGGTATCGATACCAAGACCTACAAGAAGAGGGAGACTGATATCGTTGAGACTCTGATGAGGGTGACAGATGGGGCTGCCAATGCCCAAGAGTTGCGTGACGTGGCAGAGGTCACGGGTGACGAACTGGAGATCCCTGGACAGGCACATGGAGATGTGGCTGAGGATGCCAGGGGTGCTGCTGGAACCCAAGAGGGGTTGGTACATGCAGAACTGGAGACCCCGGACAGACACAAGATGATGTTGACGAGGTTGCCAGGGGTGCTGCCGGACCCCAAGAGGGGGAGGTAACCGCAGAAGTGGTAGAAGCCAGTGAGAAAGTGAGGTCTGAAGCACATACCTCCTCGAGTGATGGAAGCTCAACCCATCTGGAGGATGGAAGAAGTGAGCTAAGGAGGCTCAAGGAGATGATACAAGCCCATTTGAAGCAGGAGAAGCTTCAGAGATATGCTGTCGAGAGCCGAGTATGTGCACTGGAGAGAGAGATGTCTGAAAGGCCTCTGCTAATAAAAGAGCAATTAAAGCAAGAAGAACTTCGGAGACAGGCAACTGAGTGCCGAGTAAGTGTATTAGAGAGAGAGATATCCTGTTAAACCGTCTTGAAAAAGTGGAAGTCCAGAGAGAGACAATTCCGGACACTGAGCAAGGTGATCATGTCGCGGCAGAAGAAGAGCGTGAGACTCCCTTGTTCAAGTGCCTGGTACAGGTTCCGGAAGACTTGAGAGACGAGTGTGCAAGAGAGTCTGTGCATGACGACTTTAAAAAGTCCGTGGAAGCCTGTAAGGTGTACTGGTCTCCAGAAGCTAAACAGCTGGTGGTTCTGTCCACATCCAAAGTCACTGTGGATCGGGTGGCTATCCTGAGGGACATGCATTTGAGGTGTGTTTGCATGAAGCAGTTGAAGAATGAAGAAGCTGCTAGGCGGCTGGGGCTTATGAAGAGAGCCTGAAGTCTACTGCAAGATGTTGTCCAGGTGCCTAGTGCTCTGCTGAGAGAAGTCATCGGGAAAAACGGACGACTCATGCAGGAAATGGTGGACAAGTCTGGAGTGACAAGGGCACGAATTCCCGATGATGGTGAAAAGAAGATACCCAGGAAAGTGGGTATGGTTCCATTCCTCATGGTGGGGACAATGGAGAGTCTTGACAATATGCAGCTTCTTCTCACTTATAGGGTGATTTACCTGAAAGAATTGCAGCAGTTAAGGCTGGAAAGAGCGAGAATCGAGAGACAACGTCGCTGCCGAAGATGGCAGCAATCGTTACATCAAGGTACCCAACTAAGTGGGGGTCCTTCCAGTAATAGAAGGGCCACAGCAGAAGTTGGAGACAAAGGATGCAGTGAGTCTCTAGGTGATGAAGAAAGGTGAACTATCCAAAGATGTTCTGAGAAGAGGGGATGCAATGGGTAAGGGGTAGAGAATCCCCTATTACACCAATTCAGAGGGTCCTAGACAAAAGACACAATAGTATATGTGACGATACAGAGTCAGACCAGACAGGAGATTTGACTTTAAACGTGACTCACTACAACTCCACCCGTTGGAGGCAGCCATGGAGAGAGAGATCTGAAAAAGTGACATGCCCAAAAGATATGTTGACTGAAAAAAGTCTGGTGACAGTGCCGGACCATGTCTCACAGACAGAAGCCCAAGGCCGGACAGTAGACAAAGGTGCAAGGGAAGCACACTATCGTACTAACTGCTGGGGGCGGGGAAAGCCTCACAAAGATAGGACTCAGACACATGAGGTGACAGAGTCTGACAGGGTAACAAGGTCTGACCCTTGGTGGCAACACAGACGACCCCCTTGTATAGGAACGTATGGTGCCAAGCCAGACGGCTTTAGGCAGAGGGGGGGAATATGTGATGTAGTGAGTGGCGGCATTGTGCATGGCTGGTGTGTGTTGCACAGGAAGAAGTCTGCTGCCTGTTTTATGAATGTATTGCCATGGAAGCCACAGTCTACTTAACAGCATAGCAAGAGTTAAGCTTGCAACTTGCTGGAGATGTGGGTGTGTTTCAGAATAGTTAATGGTGTCTGTGTTTGACAGGTGGGAGACAGACAGAGACTGAGCATGGAGAGCTCAGGTCCTGGAGGCCTGTGTGGACTGACTACAGGCCGTGTGTGAGGTAATAGAGTGTATGCTTTTGGAAAGCCGAAGAAAAGGCTCATGTTTAAGTTGCACCATGTGGTTTATTGTTTATGCTGTCCTGAATAAACCAGCTGGACCTATTTCCTAGAAGAGACTGTTGCAGTGTTTATGATTTTGTGCTGCTAAGCGAGTGTACCCCGGCCCGCTCCGTGATCAATATATCACATATATATATATATATATATATATATATATATACACACACACACATATATATTTTGCTTGTCTTGCATTTTTGGTCTACAAAACTCTTGGCTTAGCAGAAAGTGTTAATTTCGTAACCATGTTTTATGAGTCTGTTAGTAATCTTTTTTGCTTCTTGTTTATACTGTGCGCTATATTTTCTGCACAAGCATGTTTGGCTGGGATATATTCACAAATGAGTAATTTCTAACATTATGTGTAGCATGCAACTTATTGGTTTTCTATATAGAGTGTTTATAATAGAATCATAATGACCATCTCCGAATAATGATATCTCTAGGAAAAAAAACTTATGATTACATTTAGCTATCAAATGCAGATTTTAGATTGCTATTGTTTAAAAATTTCAAAAATGTCATCATTGTTTCCCTGGGTAGTATGAAAAGAAAAAGGGTTTACAGACCGCGCTCCTGCTTAGATCAAAAAATCTCAGTTCACAGAGATTTATTTTCATGTGATTATTATTTTCTACGCGTTTTGGAAATTAACCCTTCGTCAGGAAAGAAATCACAAAGCCAACAGATGTACTTGTTTGGTACATCTGTTAACCTTGTGATTTTTTCCTGATGAAGGGTTAATTCTCAAAACGCGTAGAAAATAAAAATCACATTAAATAAATCTCCGCGAGCTGAGATTTTTTCATCTAAGCGGGAGCGCAGTCTGTAAACCCTTTTTCTTTTTATACTACCCTGTTTTCCTAACCCAAGGGGACTGCAGCAGCCCGCTATCAGGATATCACTGGATAGACCACAAGTGATTTGGCTTGGCTGTGACTCTCACAACCATTATAAGGTGAGCAGTGTTCACACGCCTTTATTTTATTCACACACAGGTATATCCTATGTGCGCTTTTTTCTTCCAGCTTTACTAATCATTGTTACCCTGCCAGATGAGGTGCAGATCATCTATATAACGACCATATAACTTATGTTTTGTGCCTTCTTGCTGCTAAACAAGCGTGCACTGCTTCAGTGTGCAGTAATAAATAGTGCTGACTAGTTAATAATTTGCCAGTTGTTGTTATGTAATCTCTTGGAATAACTGCTGGGCAAAAGTGGTCAAACAGCATGGTTTTACATAACATGCAGAGTGTGTACTTAATAAGGGAAGGGCACTACTCCTCTGCTACATGACAATAGTTTATGTCCTGTAATTACTAAGGATTAGGCAGGTTAAAAGCCAACATGCCGTATTCTTTATGTGACATCTGCTCTTTTTGGAGCGTCCGGACACCCTTGTGCACATTAGCAGGCTCTGGTGAGCTTAACTGAATATGTATAATCACTTTTAGGTATATATCAGTGCACAGTTAATAAATGTTATGGCCACTTTACACGCGGCAACAGGAAGATAGAAACCGGCAGGTGTCGGAGACAATTGTACCTTTTACCTTCAAAACACCTTGAAGTGGCTGCGTGTAATTCAGGTATCTGCAAGGTGTTTTGAAGGTAAAAGGTACAATTGTCTCCGACACCTGCCGTTTTCTATCTTCCTGTTGCCGCGTGTAAAGTGGCCATTAGTGATAGGAAAACGTCTACCCATATGCCTTGTATGTGTTCTACAGAATGGTAATAACTTGCTTTATTACTATGGGACGTAATAGAAAAGGATAAAGCTTCTGTATATTTATTTGTTCATATTTTTGTGCCCTTTGTCATTTCTAAAAAAGCAAATATGCAAGTGATTAATTCAATCTGAAAACATTTCCTATGAAATAGGTCCTCTCTTGAGTTTACTGGCGTCATAATGTGTATTTTAAGCCTTTATTGTCATTGTACTATAATTTTCTGCTTCTGAGACCTCAATAATGTTTGCTGAATACAAAGGCCACCCATGTGGCATCATGTATGCATACTGTTATAAACACCACAATAAGAGAGTTACGCGATGCTGTAATTAATTATCTCTTGGGTATTTAGCTCATTGTCAAGGCTAAATAATACAGGAAAAATGCTTGCATTGTAAATTTACAGAGACAGAAAAACTTTACAATGCAGAATAGAGAATTCATGTTTTTATGGTTAGGAATCAAAAATTATAAATACAACCCTGAATTGTCTCTGGAGTTAATGGAAACCCTAAACTGGTTTTTAACAGACTGTTCAGCTTGCTTTGCTCATACAAACCATTATATTGAGGTTGTGGTTGGCATATTATCCATACAGTAGCCTAATATTAAAGGCCCCTTTATTCTTTATTCACATGTTGTTTCCCAACATCCAATGACAGTGCAGCTTTTATTTTACTAGAGCAGTTTGATAAATCAAATCTGAGTTTTCATTGGTTGCTGCAGATAATAACAAGAGTCTAAATTGATAGCATTGATACCTTAGGTCTGTTGTGTGTCACTTTCTCACATTTTGCTGGTCTCGGATGGTATTTTTTAACTGTTTCTGAGTCTTTCTCTTTCCAGCTCCTCCATCTCCATTGAGTTTTATATGCACCAACAGACTTCACTTCACATACCTCAGTGAGCTGAAAATGTGTCTACAATAAAAACTGAGTTTTACAAGTAAATTGTATAAGTGAATAGTGCCCCCTCGCAGTCAAAATTGTCGAGTGATAGCTATATATTATTGGGGTCGACTAAATATAATTGGGGTCGACTAAACCCCTAAAATAGCGGTTACAATGACAGAAGTATCTAGATGGTTAAAGGCGGTTAAAAGATCCCTGTGACAGATTGACCCCCAAAATAAACCGTAATCATGGGTGCTGATCATTGTCGTGGTATCCCGAAGTCATTGGATGACCCAGGGTACGTGGCCAGATCCTGCTATAAGTATGGTCCAACAGGGTCTGTCGGTGAGTCACTAACAGGTCTCATATCCTGCAATACAAGAAATGAGCAATCAAAGTAAAAAGCATTCATGTCCTGCAGTAGGATTAAGTGAAAAAGTAAAATAAAGTTAAATAAAATATGTAATAAATACACAAAAAAGCTCACAAAAATCCTGAAAAGCTATTTTGCCACTACAAATGCAGCTTTTGTGTTAAAACAAAGATAAACAAAGAAACATACACATGATTGATATTGCTGCATCTGGATCGACCCCATCTGTAAAATTGTCATATTTTTTCATACGGTAAACACTGTAAAAAAAATTATAAAGAACAAGCCAAAAATGATATTTTTCCATACAGACACACAAAAAGATACATAAAAAGTGATGAAAAAGTGATATGTAAAAAAATATAGTGTAAATGAAAATGCCAAGTGTCCCGTAAAAAAACAAGCTTTAATATGGCTCATTTGTAAAATAAATTAAAAAAGGTACTGCTTTCAGAATCTGGTAATGCAAAAACAAATACATTTTTGTAAAATATAGTTTTTAGTGTCGAAAAATAGCAAAACATAAAAAAGTATATAAATCTGCTATCACTATAATTGTATTGACACAAATAATAAAGAGGTTTTATGACTTTTACCGTAATGAACTGTGCAAAAATACAAATATTTTAAAAAAGTGAATTAATAGTTTTTGTTCATTTTGCATCTGAAAAATTTGAATAAATAGTGATCAAAAATGTTATGTGCCCCAAAATGGTACCAAAAAAATCTCTAACTCATTGCACATAAAATAAGTCTTGTAAACTCTTTAGGACCTCCCTGTCAAACACCCACCTCAACGACCCGATTCACTCAGTTGCACTTTCCTTGGGTCAGTCCGCTCACCCAACTCAATTAGGTTACTCTGTGTCCCGGTCACCTTTTTGTTTTGTTTTTTTTTACTCTGAATCATGCTGTCTCTCAACTTTGGTTTCCTCATAGGGGCCCCCTCCAGGGGCACCCATATGATATGGCTCTCTGGACTCTTCAGACCTTAGGTCTGTTTTTAGAAAAATATACACGTCACTCCCTAATAACTGAAGAGTGGTACTTGGAAATGTGTCCCATGCATATAATGATACAAACTAAACCTGGCACTCAAAAATGATGAGCGTAAAAGTTTTAATTGCAATCAAAATCAAATGTCTAAGCACTTAAGGAGCAACATGATGCCAGCAATCTACTGTATTTCAGTCAAATTTGTGTTCCAAAATTTAAATAGTGCTTCTTCCCCTCTAAACCATGCTACTTGTCTAAACAGACGTTTCTGACCACATGTGGGTTATCAGCATGCCCAGAAGAAAGTGGGTAACAAATTGTGGAGTCCATTTTGTGGTGCTATCCCTTGTAAAAGTAAAAAAATTATGGCTAAAGCAACATTTTAGAGTAAAAATTAAAATTTCTTTTTTCTTCATTACAATTTGCATTCATTCACATGTAGCACCTGAAGGGTTAAACATTTTAATGACAGCAGTTTTGAAGTATTTGAGGGGTGTGCTTCTTAAAATTGTATCACTCTTGGGAGAGATTCCAATGTATAGATCACCTCAAAGGCCATTTATTACAGATAAAAAGAAATAGGCTTTGTATATTTCTTGTAAAATTAGAAATTGCTGCTAAATTTTGCTCTTGCTTAACACAAAACGATATAGAATATATCTCTCAAAGAAGAAAATATATTAAATTGTATAAAAATAAATATTTAATCTTTACTAACCAAAAATTTATTCAAAAACATATTTGCAATAAAAAGGTGCCTCACTGAAAAAAGACATAGTAAACCAGGTATAGTAGTATATAAGAATTACTCTTAAGTTATTCAAATAAGACAAAGGGCAATCAAAGACAATATAAATATATTAATTACAATTTTAGGCTTATGCTAACTCTGTTAAGTATTTAAAGTATATACTCCCAATACAAATAAGTACAGTACTTAAATAACATATCCTGCAGCAATGAGTAGAGATGAGCAAAGTTTCCCCGAACATGTTAAATTCAGCACGAACATTGACGATTTGGGTCACAATCGGAAACCCAAGCAATTAACCAAAAAATCGGCGAACGTGGCTATGTTTGGGAAAAACAGTTTGAAATTTATAACGGCCCTAAAACATTTCCTGTTTGTTTGGGGCCAAAACGCTCGTCAGAAGACACGCTGGCTGAGACCATTACCTAAGATTAAATTTTTAAATTATTATTTTTATTTATTAACATTTTTTTTGGAGAGCAAACTTATTTTTGCAGAGGGTCAGCAGCATGCAAGGCCATCTCTTCTACACCTATGTGATAGCAATTCATATAAAAGTAGCATAGGGTCATTATACGCTTCATATTCATGGGCTTGTAGGTCTGTTCAGACTCATGAAATACCATACTATGGATATTGCTTCTTAAAAATGTGCAATCACATTATTACATTTCATTCCCTATACTTAGAATACTGATTTTTGGCGTGTGCACGTGTGTTATATGTATCACTAATATTGGACCTGTCCGTTCATTGCTGCCCACCAACCTTGGGGAATATGATTTGTAAGTCAGGTGCCTTCTGCAGCCCACCCCATGGAAGGGTTAATGAGAAGCAAGACAACAAGATTGTGCAAAAAATAATATCCTGTTAGCAATTGTATCCTGGCACTGGAAGAGGCAGACCCCTAGGCAAACAAAGAGGTGATATCGTGGAGCCCGATGCCATTTTGGCAGTTGAGGATTTGATCTTCTACACAACTCAAAGGGCAGAGGGTGCTTCAGCACCAGAACTGGAGCAGCCCACGCTGGACATGGACACTTATGTGGCCTGGAGCTCCACTGCACTGCCCTGATAGGGCCTGATATGCAGGAGGTAAATCATTCCCTATGCCAGCAGCATTTGTCACAGTCACAGTCAGGAGTGACCCACCCAGGAGTCTCTGAGGACTCGGTACCCGGGCGTTAAGGCTAGGGTGATGTCTCAGTGGCTGGTGCCTGGGCCTGTAATCCTGGGGGTCTCTGGGTAAAAGAAGAAAAATAATAGGATAAATGAATAAAGTCTCGTGACACCACCTGTGGTACCTGGTGATGGCACCAGCGCTGCCGGCAGACCTCTGGGGACGGTGGATAGGCAGCCAGATGTTGTAACTCCCCGCAGGAGGAGGGGGTCCCCAGGGAATGGTCTGGAACACTTGTTGTCACAGTACTTGTAGGAATGAAATACAGGAGACTGGATGACTCTGTACGGATGTTTACTTGTAACTGGACACAGTAATTCTCAGGTATACAGTCACACAGATATTGGTAGCTGGCCGGGTAGTCACTGAAGGATGCAATGTCTCCCTGAGGCTCTCTTAGGTGTTCCTTCCACTTTACTTTCAGTCCCTCTGTGTCTCTCCTTGCACTCTACTTACTTTCCCCCAGACCATGTAATTGAAAGGTCTGGCACTGGGTCTCCCCCTTCTGTCTTGGTCACCACTTTTCCTGGGTGCTCTCCCTGTACGTTCCCCTGAAGGGTCCTTATCTGTCACAGACGTTCTGCTTAACTTCTTCCTGCTCTCACACTGCTCTAGACTGAAACTCCTCCCACTGGGACTGGATCTCCTAGTAAACTAGCAAAGAATTTAACCTTGTAGTCCCCTGCTCTAGAGTGTGTGGATGCAGGAAGAAAGCCTTTAACATTACAACTTCCAATAACTGGGATACCACACACACTGACTTGGGTGCAGTACCCCTACTGTGGCACACTGACCAATGGGGCGCCACATTCCCCCTTGGTAAAACACACTTGTCCGCAAGTGTTTCTACGCCTACCCGGTACAGAGCTATTTTTAAATGCATGAACAATAAACAAATAAACACTTTTAATAATGAGATTTCTTTTTCTTCCCGTCTGGGAAGCGCTTTTCTTAAACGTTGCAAACATTGTTATCTAAGCCCATTATCAGAGTCTCTGGCTTAACAGGTTCAGTCCATGCTCAAGCAAAAACATGAAGTAGTCCTAAGTCAAAAGTGGCGCACTGACCAGTGGGGCGCCACAGAGGATTTTACAGCATTTCTGGAATTATTACACCTGCACCTGGTGCCACAGCATGTGGATTGGCAAGTCAAGGAGGACAATGAGGAAGAGCAGGAAGAGGATGAGGTAGTAGAGGCAGAGAGCCCTGTTTCCCATCCTTGTGTAGCACCCCATCCAGAGGCCTTTGACTGGGAGAATGCCAGGTGAGGACCTATACCCCCTCCAAGCAACTATCCAATTAGGCATATTAGGCATAAATTACTCTGGCCTGTCTCCTTTCTTAAAGAGATTAGGCTCACAGATGCCATCACCTGCAAGTGGTTACATGGGCCTAAAGCCAATGACTTTGATGACCAAAGTACCCAAGGAACAGTTGTGACATTCATCCAGGAGAGAGTGATTGGTTTCACATCTGATGAAGGGACTGGTCATAACTGCTAAGTCAACCCTGCTGCATGAGCATCTTCACAAAAGACTCAGCCCACTTTATGTTGGGGAGGACGTCACCTTCATGAAGGTGAAGGGCAGCAAGGGGTGGCTCGTAGAAGGTCTAATTCTGATCACCACAGCAGATGAGTTTGAAAAACTGGCAGCAGGAGGCCGATCTGGAGAGGATGTTGCATCGGTTGAAGGCTAGACCTCTTTTGGTTAGTCAGCCAGCTGCAGACAAAGGGCCTCAAGGGCTTGTCGGTCTTGAACAAATTCCTCCCTTCTCCCCTAGAGGGGGTGGGCATCCTCTAATTCCTTCATTCTCTTCTCTAGCGGTGGCCATAATGGGGTGTGCTGGGGGCAGGTGGTGACAGAGAATGCCCTTGGAGGAGTAGCCCCTGCAATCCCCTGAGACCGTCAGGCAGTGGAGTACCATGTGGAACGGTGACCTTTGTCATGGACAACGTTCAAAAAGCTACTCAAGTCTTTTTACTCTGAATATATAGAACTGCTCTAAAAAGGCCTGTTTGTAATGTGTTGCCTCAGGTAGCCACAGACTTCTCTAATGCACAGCTGGGTTTCCACAGCAGGTATCTACTACATACAACACCTTCCACCCCAGCACAGTAGGGGAGCCCCACTTGCTGCCCTTAGGCAAGATCCCCTATAACTACTGCTGCTGGGGGAGGAGTTAGTGAGAGTCTGCAGACGCTAGGAGAGCTGCGAAGACGTCCTGGTGGTCGGTGCTGTGATCAGGCCTGAACCAGTGACCCGGAGTGGCCCTTCTACGTCCCGCAAGCCTAAGTGGGACTAAAGGCAAGGAGCTTAGGACAGAAAAGGAGCGAGGAACTTGAGGGAGTTCGTCCAAAGAGAACCACCGGATATTGGGGATCCGCACCTGTGGGATACTATAGGACCACAGAAAACGCCGTCACACCGTGGAGGCTTTGGCTACCCGGTTTCCTATGTGGGTCAAGAGAGGGAGCCAGACACAACAGGGCAACGCCGCAGTGATCAGAGAAGGTAACCGGCAGACCTCACAGGAAGAGAGACAGACACTTCAGTCAGGAAGAGAGAGGAGGCAAGTCTGGCTGCATGCAGGCTGTGCTTCAACCATCACTACAGAGCAGAGGAGGCCCTATACCCACTTGCTGTGGGGACCCACTGTGCAACCTGTCCACCCGTCAGTGCCCTGGACCATTTTACCTGTAAAAGGTAAAAGAGACTTTGCTGTGTATGTGTATCCTTCTTCTCCGCTCCCAGTACCCTTTATAGACTGTTCCAACACTCCCTATACAATCCCTGCTCCACTCCAAGCTGGCCCTGCGCATTACGCTGCCCCGGAGGTTACAGTCCCACCTGTGGAGGACTACACCATCCTAGCCGCCATACCATCTACCTCCGGCGGACTGTGGTGGCGCTGGTGCAAATCACCAGAAACTACAGGTGGCGTCACGACAACAAACTCTGTAAATAGTCCCCTGTAAATATCACCCCTTTTCAAAAGATACCCCAGGACATGGGGTCAGGCGCGGCCGCCATTCCCGTGACACAGTAGTTAACCCCTGGCGCCTGACACCCAAGTCCCCCAAAGCCTGGGCGCTACACCTGCTTTGCAACCTATGAGTGCTGCTGTTGTAATTAAATCTGTTTATTTTTCCTTAGTCTGCTGTGTGCAACTCTGCAGGTAGAGGGATGAGTCATAGCACTTAGGTGGAGGTGGAAGAGTGTGTCTTATAATTCAGATCTCTACTCCCCCAGCCTTGAAATAGCTCGACTCCCCTCCACTATGTTTTGCAAATAGAATTAATTTCTACTTGGGCTTTGCTTCCATTGACTTCCATTGAAGCTGTGGGGTTTCCCGGTCCGTGGGTGGGGTTAGGGACTCTTAGCCTAGGGCTGATCAGGAGCGAAGGGCTACGGTTGCGGCCCGAACCTCCTCACCTTCAGAGGTACCTTCAGGAACAGGGCTAATCAGGGACCCCAAGTCCATGGACAGACTAGCTCCCCAGAATGCCATTGCCCACCTTACCATTTTGCTTCCTGATTCCCTATCCATTATACCACCCCTTGACACTGTTGTTGAGTCGCTGAACCTATCCTTTAGTTGGCATAGTGTCCGGGGAAGGACTTTTTCTGTTGTTGTTCAGTTCTTAGAAGGTTGAGGCCTATTTTTTGTTTATTTTATCTGTCCCCTTTCCAAGTTTATCACTGGTTGCGTTTCCCACTGCTGGATTTGCAGGACTGTAGCCATTGGTCAACACATCAAAGCCCTTAATGCACTGTGCTCTTAATGGACTTTGCCCCATTGTAATGGAGTCTGATGATCTCTGTGGGAATTTCCTACATATACTGTCTATATTGTTATATGTGTCTTTGAGACTTATTATAGTCTGTGCTAAGTGCCTATGTTAAAATATGACTGGGTCTGATAAATGTTACAAATTACATCATGCACCACCATGACCTTTTTTAATGGTTGCTACAGTATAGTTTTTTTAAGTTCACTCCTTGTGTGCTGAACTGTTTCTGCGAAGAAGTGCTTTGATACTGCACTACAGATACAGGAAAACAAGCTGCAGGCCTCTGGCCTGACAGTCTGAGGTATGGAAATACAAGACACCACACACTAGAACAGGACTAGTCAAGTGCAGTACTCAAGGGCCACAAACAGCTCATGCTTTCAGGATTTACTTAGCATTGCACAAGGTGCTGGAATCATCACCTCTGCAGGGGATGAAATTAGCACCTGTGCAATGCTATGGAAATCCTGAAAACTTGCACTGTTATCAGACCTTGAGGACTGTAGTGGGCCACCTCTGCACTAGAAGTCTCTGTGGAGGCAGCCAGGGGGCAAGAGGAATTCTTGAGCCTTTCACCAAAACTGTGGCTCTTCCAGGACACTCTTAGGCCCTGTGCGCATGGTGCGTTGTTTGATGTTTTTGTTGCAGATTTTGAGAAACTGCACTGCCTGATGTCACCGCTCCTCACCTGTGTTGTCTCATGATACCTGTGAGATATACCAGCAATGTATTGCGAGATACTGCGGCCCTCGTGAGACACTGCCTGTTACGGGCACTGACGGCCCTCAGGTCACAAAGTGGGATTACCTGATGTGTGATTCTCAGTGTGTAACCTAACACAACCTCAGGGAAGTCATGGACTGTCACACTGCTGAGATCCATGCAATACCTGGTGTCCCTGATGTGGCCAGGGATAAGGGTACTCGGTCACCGGGACTGATGGCGGCTTGGATGGGGAGATCACAGGTGGTCGGGATCCCAGTTTCATGCCCTGGTTATCATTTGAGTAAATGGTGGGGAGAAGGGAGTATTTACAGGGGAACGTGACGCCACCTGTGGATCCCAGTAATATAGATACCGGCGCAGTAAGCCGGCCGCAAGGTGATGGTGGGTGCAGCAGAGAGTGGTCCAGCTTCCCACAGGAGGAGCTTTTACCTCAGGGCAGTGGGGACGGATGATCTGGGAGATGAAGGGAGTAGTTGTAGCAAATGTTCTTACCCCTCTGTTGTGATGCTGGTGTTGGTGCTGCAGCCCTCCGGGCACCGGCGAGAGGTACAACAGGGTCCAAGTCAAGTTTAACTCCAATTTGCTGGGTAACGGCAGATGTTAAACGGGACATGGTGCAGTTTGGTTTACCGGGTGAATTTTGCCAGTTCAGGGTCCCCCTTATGGACTCTCTAGATGTTTTCTCTGTTAGTCTTTCGGGGTCTACTTTATTTTTCTCTGTCTCTACCACCTTCACAGCGCTCTCCCACCAGTCCTATGGTTTGTAACTAGCCGCTCAGGTTGGTCCCATACCGGTACGGACGAGAGCAGCAGGAGTGCACAATTTCTCCCGCCACCAGAATTCGGTCCGCAACCACTAGTGACTTCAATCGGTTTCAGTCCTGAGGGTCGAGATGTCCTTGTGGTGCTAATGGCAACCCAATTACTGTGGGCCCGCAGCTTGTCGGTCTGCGGTCAGAGGTGAACTCCTGATCGCCTCGGCTTCCTGTGTTGCCGGTGTCTTCCCTTAACGTGACCAGCTGGCTCCAACCAGTCGTGGTCCGTTGCCTGCTGTCCTGGGCCCCCACCTAAAGATGGGGATCCCTCCTGTCAGCGGTACTGTCAGGCCTGTTCTTCCAGACTGCCTTCCCAGCACTGTCTGTCTTCCATGTCACTCACTCTCAATTATCATCACCCTGTTTGGCAATGCACCTGGGTAGTGAGAGAGCTGGGGCAAAGCACCAGGAGTTATGTATCTAATGAGGGCACCACACCTGGGGAAGATGCGGTCTACTCTTTTTTTCAAGATGTTAAAATCTTTTAAGATTTTAAAGATTATTCAACTTTTCAGTTGTTCAAGTAGATAGATGGATAGATAGATGTATGTAACGTACAGATACAGTATATTTATAGATAGATGGAAAAAATAGATTTACAGATAGATGTCAAACAGCTGTATAATGTCCCACCCCCTATATATTGTATGGTTGCACCCCTTAGTGCCTTTCATGTTGCACTAATAAAGTATTTTAGCCTTGTTTTCAGCTTTAAAAAAGGAATTATTAAAAAAAAAAGGTGTTGGGTTCCTCCTGTTTTTCTTTGCCAGCTAAGGTACAGCAGACAGCTGCAGCCTGCAGACCACACCTGGTGGCTTTATCTTGACTGTTATCAAATTATCAAATTGGGGGTGACCAACCAATCACAGATGCTGGCAGTGAGGGTGGACAGGGCTAAGTCTGTCTTTAACCAGTCAGAAGGTTAAGCAGTCATTATGTCTGAGGTTCATGAGCGGGTATAGAAGCATGGTGACAGTGGTGCTAAAGCTTGTTAAATAATACTATAAGAAGATAATGACAGTTCCATAAGAGCGGAGCTCCACTTTAAAATGGTTTGAGCTGTGAACTTCAAAAGGTTCGCTTATCTGTAAATATGAGCTCTACGTATTGTATTTCAAACTTAATATCTGACTAATATAAATGTGAGACTTAGCTGCTAGAAATGAGTGAACTTGTTCATGTCCCGAATTTGCGTGCTATATGTATGCAAATTACTGCAGCAAGCATCAATGTACTCCAGATTGCTTGGTGCTCAGCCCACTGCAAGCAGCTTGCAGTGCTTGATCGGCTTGCACTAGGGGTAAAATCTGAGTTTTTGGTTAAAGTGTGTTGTAAAAAAATACAAATCTCCACCCTCCCGCTCCCGTTTTTCTCAATTGCCCTGGTGTGGTGGCAATTGGGGTAATACAAGGGATTAATTACAGCTGAGAATTGACAGCTCTCATAAAGCCCTGGTTTGGTAATATTCAGGTATCTGTAAGGGCCGCTTTACACACACCAACTTCTGTGTCCAACTTCTGAAAAGATCTCTGATTGCAGTGAAATCATGGACACATTGTTACATTTGTACACAGCCACAATATGGAACAATGTGTCCATGATTTCACTGCAACCAGAGATCTGTTCAGAAGTTGGACATAGAAGTTGGTGTGTGTAAAGCGGCCCTAAGACCACCACATTACCAATCCTTTAAGTAAATTGTTAAAGAAAAACACACAGAGAAAAATCCTTTCTTTGAAATAAAACACAAAGAAAAATCCTTTATTTGAAATAAAACACACAGATAACTTTCATTTACCCATTTATTAACCCCTAACATACCCAGGTTCGACAGTAAATCCAATGCATGATATTCGGTGAAGCTTCCTGGCTCTGCTATATCATGGTGAGAGGTTTCATTACAGTGACCGTTCAACTTGAGGACCGCTCTCAAACTGACAGAGCCTCATATTTGAATTGTATGTATAATGTTTTTAATATTTATATTAAAGAAATAAAAAAATTATAAATGCATTTTTTTGTCAGTGGCACTCTTTTTGTATATAATTATAGTTTTGCACTGACTTTTTGGTCAGGTTTCGGTTTGGTGTTCATTTTATATTTTTTACCCTTGAGTTATAAAATTAAATATTTTAGTATATAATTTATTATCAATATACAAATACCTTATCAAATGCTATATGTATTGATACCAAATATAGGTATTTTTTTAAATTGTTTTATTTTCAATGGGGCCAAAGAGAGTAATTTGAACTTTTGTGTTTTGTAATTTTTTTAAATTTTTTTAACTTTTTATTGTGTTTACTAGTCACTTTAGAGGACTTTAAGCTGAAATAATCTGATCTGCTATACTGCTCTGTATAGCAGAAATCACTATCTCCTGTGAATGCTGGCTCACAGCCGGAATTCACAGTAGGATTGTAATGATAGGCATGGGGTCATCAACTGACCAATTGCTGTTATGACAACACATCAGCGCCCTGCGATCACATCACAGGGATGCTGATGGAAGTGGGGAATGATGTGTCCCCCTGCTGGCGCTTGTTTAATTTCGCCGTCATAGGTTGACAGCAGGATTTAACAGGTTAACAGCAACGGGTAGATCTCCAATCCACCCGCTGCTGTTAGAAGCACATGACGGCTGATTAAATTAGCCGTCCTATTTGGGGAACGATGCAAGCTCGATGTGCTTACATACTTCATATCTCGTAAAGAGGTTAAGAGAGTCCCATGCACTGGGGTATAAGTTCTGTCTTCCATCTAAAGGCGGCTTCACACCACGGTTTTGGTGATCCAGGGCTGTCCAGTGTGAACCGGACAGCCTTGGATCCGATTTCGGCCCCATAGTGTTCCTAAGGGGCCAAATGGGGCCGGATGGCAGCTATTTGCCATCCAGTTTCCATCTGTCCGGGAGGATCCGTGAGAATTCAGATTTTCCTCCCGGACACAAAATCGCAGCTTGCTATGATTTTCTGTCCGGGGCAAAAATCTGAACAAATCGGATACTCCGATTTGCCCTCCGGTTCTGTTCTGTCCGGGGCTGTCAGGTTCTGTCCGGTGCTTCTTGCAAAACAGCGGACCGAACCTGAACAGCTCAAAACTGTGGTGTGAAGCCGGCCCAATAGACCATCCACTGATCTCTGAGTAATGCTTCATTTTCCTGTGGTGGCATTTTAGGGAAATTCAACATTTACAGCGATGTTTCCTGACATTACTGATGATCAGTGGGAATTCCATCAGGGAGAGACTTTTGCAATTTATTTATTGTGAAGAAATCTTTTCTATAACTAGGAATTCTCCAGAGTGGACAACTCATTTTAATAATTAATTGTAAATAGTTACTGGAACAGATTTTAAAACTCCAAAATAGTGAATTTTTCCGGTTAAACAACCAAATCTTGAAAACTATGAACAATTGATACTAAACCAGGGGCGGACCTACCGTGGTGCAGCTGGTTCACCAGGGCCCCGACCGGCTAGGGGGCCCCTCAAGTCTGCAGGGGGGCCCCCAGCCGACCCCCGTGTCCCTGTGTCAGAGGAGAGAGGAGAGGAGGGTAACTGAAGGAAGCTTCCTGCTTCCCCTGGCTGATCCCGCCTCTCCTCTGCTGTCCCGGCTCCCAGGACTTCAAAGCGCGGCTCGGCGCAGCAGGTAGGAGCCTCATCACCCACAGCAAAGTCCCCCCTGCTCCTCGCCGACTGCCAATAGCGCATCCACAGCCCAAACCCCCACCCCCTTCCGCTACACACCGACGTTCACTAGCACCCCTCCCCCCCACTCCTCACCAGCAGCTGCTGCACCAGGGCCCTCCGGGGTCAAGGTCCGCCACTGTACTAAACATATATATTTGCTAACTTTTCATTACATAATGACTACGTTATTTGTTGGAACCAGAATAACTTTAAAGGATTTGTGCACACGTTGCATTTTTATCCTGTTTTTGAGTGCAGATTTGTCACGATACCTGAAGGATATCTTGGGTATCAAGGGAATCCTGATGCAAGGAAAGTCAATGAGAATCCTTAAGTGTCATGCACACGTTGCTTATTTGTGACTTGCAGATTTGGTGCACAAAATAGTCTCCAGCATGTCAATTTTTTCAGCATTTTTGCAGCACTTTTTCTCCCATAGACTTCAATGAAGTCAGTTAAAAATGCTATGGAAACGCAGGTATAAAAATAATTCCGTTTTTGCTGCGTTTTTTTCCCCCCAAAAAAGCATGGGTAATAATTAACGGAAAGCTGGATAGATTACATACAAGTGCATCTCAATTAATTATAATATCATCAAAAAGATAATTTATTTCAGTAATTCAATACACAAAGTGAAATGCATATATATAGTCATTACAGAACGATCCATTTCAAGTTTTTATTTCTGTTAATGTTGATGATTATGGCTAACAGCCAATGAAAACCCAAAAGTCATTATCTCAAAAAATTAGAATAATTAACACAAAACACCTTCAAATTCTTAGTAAGTGTTTAAAATGCTCCATTAGTCTAGTTCAGTAGGCTACACAATCATGGGGAAGACTGCTGACTCTACATATATCCAGAAGGTCAGATACTGAAACACTCCACAAGGAGAGTAAACCACAAAACGTCATTACTAGATTAGCTGGCTGTTCACAGAGTGCTGTATCCAAGCGTATTAATGGAAGGTTGAGTAGAAGTAAAACATGTGGTAGAAAAAGGTGCACAAGCAACCGGGATAATTGCAGCCTTGAAAGGATTGTTGAGAGAAGACTGTTCAAAAATTTGCCGCAGATTCACAAGGACTGGACTGCTGCTGGAGTCAGTGCTTCAACAGCCACCACACACAGACATATCCAGGACATGGGCTACAACTATCGCATTCCTTGAGTCAAGCCACTCATGACAAATAGACAAGGCCAAGGTAAAAAAGAACTGGACTGTTACTCAATGGTCCAAGGTGTTGTTTTTAGATTAAAGGGATCCTGTCACCCCCAAAACACCTCTAAAGCTATTAAAAGCTGTCCCTAGAGTATAGTAACACTTACCCTACACTCCTTTTAGCTCCTAAATGCACCAAGTGAAATTGAAGATAAATGTTATTACAGTACCTCATTAGGGATGATAATGAGTGACTATGGTATTCATAGTCACCCTGGCAGGCTCTCCTACTTCATGATATCACGCCTCCATAGGCGTGATCTTCTAATCAGATTAAAATGTGCGCCTCCCCGCTCTCCTATGGCAGCCAGACCGCTGCAGTGTGCGGCTGGGTGACGCGAAACGCGTAATTTCCGGCGCCGGGTGACGTATATACACCCGCGCCGCTGTTAGCTTCAAGACCCACACAGCGCATGCGCAGTGCGCGTTTTGAAGCTAACCGAGCGGCGCGGGTGTACTACGTCACCCGGCGCCGGAAATGACGTGATTAGCGTCACCCAGCCCCACTACAGGCCGGCCGAGACACAGCACAGAGCGGGGAGGCGCGCATTTTAATCTGATTAGAAGATCATGCCTATGGAGGCGTGATATCATGCAGTGGGAGAGCCTGCCAGGGTGACTATGAATAGCATAGTTACTCATTATCATCCCTAATGAGGTACTGTAATAACATTTATCTTCAATTTCACTTGGTGCCTTTAGGAGCTAAAAGGAGTGCAGGGTAAGTGTTACTATGCTCTAGGGACAGCTTTTAATAGCTTTAGAGGTGTTTTGGGGGTGACAGGATCCCTTTAAAGTAAATTTTGCAATTCATTTAAAAATCAAGGTCCCAGAGTCTGGAAGAAAAGTGGAGATGCACACAATCCAAGCTGCTTGAGGTCTATTGTGAAGTTTCCACAATCATTGATAGTTTGGAGAGCCAGGTGGTCTTCACCATAGTGGAGTTTGGAGTGTGACTGTTTGAGGTTGTAGACAGGTGTCTTTTATAATGGTAATTAGTTCAAACAGGTGCCAGTACTACAGGTAATGAGTGGAGGACAGAGGAGCCTCTTAAAGAAGAAGTTACAGATCTGTGAGAGCCAGAAATCTTGCTTGTTTATAGGTGACCAAATACTTTTTTTCCACCAGAACTTGAAAAAAAATTATTTCTAAATCAGACAATGTGATTTTCAGGATTTGTTTTCTCATTTTGTCTCTCATAGTTGAGGTCTACCTATGATGTCAATTACAGGTCTCGCTCATCTTTTTAAGTGGGAGAACTTGAACAATTGATGACTGACTAAGGGTGGATTCACATTGGCGTTCCCCTCCGCAGCGTTCTGCGGAGGGGAACCGCTATGTGAGCGCAGCCACCGCAAGTCCCTATGTTTATAATGGGGACGCACGGTGCTGCGCTTGACTGCGCAAGACCGTGCGCTCCCATTCATTTGAATGAGTGATTTGTACGCAAGCACATGCGCATGCGTACAAATCACACATTCAAATGAATGGGAGTGCACGGTCATGCGCAGTCAAGCGCAGCACCGTGCGTCCCCATTATAAACATAGGGAATTGCGGTGGCTGCGCTCATATGGCGGTTCCCCTCCGCAGAACGCTGCGGAGGGGAACGCAAATGTGAAGCCAGCCTAAATACATTTTTCCCCATTGTAGAAGAGAAACGTCATCAAACACAAAAATAATACAACCAGGTAAATATTTGATGGAGTTAATGTAGTTGTCAGTGTGCGCATTGACCTCCTGCAGCTAAATTGTAGATAAGCCTTTATTATCCTTTTTTAGGCAACCTAACATGGAATGTGGTATAAGCTATTAGAAGCATCCAGCGTTTTCAGAGATGATACAACCTGTAATAAATTACAACACAAAGTATACCACCTGGTTTCATATATAACTGTTTTATTTCGTTTAAGAATTTTATATTTTTAATCTTTTTGATCAATTGATTTATCAATAAATATCCTGGCAAAAGCACAGGTGAAATTGAAACCAAAGTGTAGTGATTTCATCAGAAACAAATTGCAGTGTAAAGCTAGGTTCCTATATCTAATTTATTGTACATAATCAGAATCACCATAAGTACAAAAACAAAATTCGGAATTAGCAATTAGCATCACTACAGAAATACATCAACAAAGCCATCATCAGTACATGAATACAGTCATGGCCAAAAGTTTTGAGAATGATACAAATATTAATTTTAACAAAGTCTACTGCTTCAGTTTTTCTAATGGCAATTTGCATATAATCCAGAATGTCATAAAGGGTGATCAACTTAACAGCAATTACTTGCTAAGACAATATTTGCCTAGAAAATGAAGTTTAATCCCCAAAACACATTTCAACATCATTGCAGTCCTGCCTTAAAAGGAGCAGCTAACATCGTTTTAGTGATTGTTCCATTAACACAGGTGTGGGTGTTGATGAGGACAGGGCTGGCGAACAATCAGTCATGATTAAGTAAGAATGACACCACTGTACACTTTAAAAGGAGGCTGGTGCTTGGTATCATTGTTTCTCTTCAGTTAACCATGGTTATCTCTAAAGCACGTGCAGCCATCATTGAACTGCACAAAAATGGCCTAACAGGGAAGAGTATCGCAGCTAGAAAGATTGCACCTCAGTCAACAATCTATCGCATCATCAAGAACTTCAAGGAGAGAGCTTCCATTGTTGTCAAAAAGGCTCCAGGGTGCCCAAGAAAGACCAGCAAGCGCCAGGACCGTATCTTAAAACTGTTTCAGCTGCGGGATCGGACTACCAGCAGTGCTGAGCTTGCTCAGGAATGGCAGCAGGCTGGTGTGAGTGCTTCTGCACGCACTGTGAGGTGGAGACTCTTTGAGCAAGGCCTGGTTTCAAGGAGGGCAGCAAAAAAGCCACTTCTCTCCAGAAAAAACATCTGGGACCGACTGATATTCTGCAAAAGGTACAGGGAGTGGACTGCTGAGGACTGCGGTAAAGTAATTTTCTCTGATGAATCCCCTTTTCGATTGTTTGGGACATCTGAAAAACAGCTTATTCGGAGAAGAAGAGGTGAACGCTACCACCAGTCTTGTCTCATGCCAACTGTAAAGCATCCTGAAACCATTCATGTGTGGGGTTGCTTCTCAGCCAAGGGAATCGGCTCACTCACAGTCTTGCCTAAAAACACAGCCATGAATAAAGAATGGTACCAGAATGTCCTCCAAGAGCAACTTCTCCCAACCGTCCAAGAGCAGTTTGGCGCCGAACAATGCCTTTTCCAGCATGATGGAGCACCTTGCCATAAAGCAAAGGTGATAACTAAATGGCTCAGGGAACAAAACATAGATTTTGGGTCCATGGCCTGGAAACTCCCCAGATCTTAATCCCATTGAGAACTTGTGGTCAATCATCAAGAGACGGGTGGACAAACAAAAACCAACAAATTCTGCCAAAATGCAAGCATTGATTATGCAAGAATGGACTGCTATCAGTCAGGATTTGGTCCAGAAGTTGATTGAGAGCTTGCCAGGGAGAATTGCAGAGGTCCTGAAGAAGAAGGGTCAACACTGCAAATATTGACTTGCTGCATTAACTCATTCTAACTGTCAATATAACCTTTTGGTACTCATAATATGATTGCAATTATATTTCTGTATGTGATATAAACATCAGACAAACACAAATAAAAACCAGAGGGCAGCAGATCATGTGAAAATATCATTTTGGTGTCATTCTCAAAACGTTTGGCCATGACTGTACATCTCCAGAACCACCATTCAAGGTTATATGTATTACATGTGTACAGGACCAGAACCAATAACAGCCCAGGTACCAATCACCAGAACCACCAACAGTACAGAAATACAACTTTACATCAACTTTCAGTACACTAATTCCTCACCAGAATCCTAGTCAGTACAGGAATACATCATGAGAACTATCATTGACACATTAATACAGCATCAAGCTTAGTGCAGTGATCAATTGAAACGTCAATTCAGTCACATATACATTGTATTGAATTAAATTGAAACTATATCTCCCAGTAGGTCATTAAAAATGGGAAGGGGATGCTGGGAGTTGTTAGCAGCCATCTTTAAACTGCGGATTATATAGGAATCACAGTACTGGTGAGATGTAGTCAGTATCACAAATAAACAATTATATACAGGTACATTATAAGTTACACCTTGTCTAATTGGCATTGTTCTCTTTCTTTAATTCTCCATCTTGTCCAGACACCATGATGACTTTTCACATACACAGCTTGCTCGTTTCTGCAGATGTTTGTCTTCTTCAGTCTTTAACAGACCCCAACATGGTGCCCTTAAGAATAAAAGTGTGATTTTAATACTTTTGAATACAAATATCTGCCCTACACTGTGCCCTTGCATAAATTATTGACCCTCCCTGGACAAAATATGATCCCCACATTTTCCCTATTATGGTACACGCCCTACACCCTGTCCTCTCCTATAAAAATTGCTTCTACCCTCCTTGACCTTATAAACTATAACCACCACTGTCTGTCCTTATTAGCTATAACCAATACACGGTCCCTTTCGTAAGTGTCCCACTAAGCTGCCCTCTTTCAATGCTGGGCCCTCTCTTTATACTGTTCCCTTACACTTTGTCCCCCTTTATCCCACGAGCAATGTTTGTTCAGTTTTTGATGCTGCATAATTTCTGCACCAATTCTGTACCTGTCACGCTGGGAGCGGGAGAGACACCCAGCGTAGGACAACGACGGGGGGGGATAAGGAGTCCCTAAAGCTATGGGCACAAGAGGGAGAGGGTGACCCCTAGTCTTCCTGGGGCTGACCCTGTCTGCCCTGACGTCCCTATACAGTTTCCTCAACTGTCGCCGACCACGAACCTCGTCCCTCTCTGATCCTAGCACTACCTTATCTAAGGATCAGATGGGGAGGTTCACTAGACCCCTCCACTAACATCTAAAGACAACACAAGGAAAACAGACAATGGGGAAAGAAAACACTTATCTTGCAGCAGAGCACAGCAACTTCCACAACCTCAGCTTCTGCTTGGAGCAAGGATAATGAGTCCACAAGGAAATATCACCTGCACCGAGGGAGGGCAATGAAACTCCTTATAAAGGAGGGAAGAACCTGCTGGGTCCTAGAGACCCAGAATACTGGTGTAGAAACCAGACCGAGCACAAGACCTTCCCAGCCGTCCTCCCATGATAGGGAGATCTTATCATACCTTCTCTTTATCTACACAGAAGGTAAATGCCCCTGAAAGACGGACCGTCCTCAAACCTTATGGCTGATTGGCCAAACGCTGGGACCGTCTGCGCGTGGCCTCTACCCTGTCATCCGTGCCACCCGTGACAGTACCCCCCCGTCCACGAGTGGCCCCCGGACACTCAGGACCAGGCTTATCCGGATGGGAACGGTGAAAAGCGCGGACCAGCCTAGCGGCGGAGACTTCCGACGCCGGCACCCACATCCGTTCCTCCGGACCGTATCCCCTCCAGTGCACCAAATACTGAAGAGAACGGCGCACCCTGCGAGAATCAACCACCTTTGAGATCTCAAATTCCAAATTCCCCGCTACGCAGATGGGCTCCGGGGGCAAAGGAGACGGGTTAGACGACGGCACATACGGTTTGAGGAGCGACCTATGAAATACATTGTGGATCTTAAGAGCGGGAGGCAACGCAAGACGAAACGCCACGGGATTGATAACGGCGGTTATCTGATAAGGGCCAATAAACCTGGGCCCCAACTTCCAAGAGGGCACCTTCAACTTCACATTCTTGGTAGACAACCACACGTAGTCATTCACACACAGGTCCGGACCTGGCGCACGCTTCCTGTCAGCCATACGTTTGTACCTGTCGCCTAAGAGCTTCAAGCTACTCTGTACCCTCCGCCAAACCGAGGAGAGGGATGAGGTAAATCGGTCCTCCTCAGGAACTCCGGAAGGACTAGTACCACTAAAAGTACCAAACTGAGGATGAAACCCATATGCACCGAAGAACGGTGACTTGCCAGTGGACTCCTGAAGACGATTATTAAGGGCAAACTCGGCCAAGGGCAAATAACTCGCCCAAGTCTCCTGATTGTCAGAGACAAAACACCTCAGATAAGTCTCCAAATTCTGATTCATACGTTCGGTCTGCCCATTAGACTGAGGATGAAAAGCAGAAGAGAAGGACAAGGCAATTCCTAAACGTGCACAAAAAGCCTTCCAAAACTTGGAGACAAACTGAGTACCACGATCAGAAACCACCTCGGAGGGAACTCCATGAAGCTTCACGATCTCACTTACAAACACCTGTGCCAGTGTCCGAGCATTAGGAAGCGCGGGCAGTGCCACAAAGCGAACCATCTTACTGAACCTATCAACCACTACCAGCACTACCGTCTTGCCTGCAGACGCCGGAAGATCGGTGATAAAATCCATTGACACATGTGTCCATGGCCTCTCAGGAATAGACAATGGCAAGAGAGAACCAGCCGGACGGGTATGCGGAACCTTAGCCCGTGCACACACACTACAGGCAGATACGAATTCCGCTACGTCCTTCCTCAACCCCGGCCACCAAAAGCGACGAGATAAAAGATCGAAGGTGGCCCTACTGCCGGGATGCCCTGCCAATACGGAGTCGTGATGCTCTGACAGCACTCTGAGACGCAAAGATGATGGCACAAACAGTCTCCCAGAAGGACAGGAGGCAGGGGCGCCCCCCTGGACCTTCAACACCTCCCCCTCCAGATCAGGGCAAAGAGCAGAAACAACCACCCCCTCCTGTAAGATGGGAACGGGACTTTCATGAGCACTACCACCCGGGAAACTACGCGACAATGCATCAGCCTTCACGTTCTCAACCCCTGGACGGTAAGTGACGGTAAAATTAAATCTCGTGAAAAACAAGGACCACCGGCCTGCCGGGGATTGAGACGCTTGGCGGACTCAAGGTAAGACAGGTTCTTGTGGTCGGTAATAACCGTGATGGGATGGACAGCCCCTTCCAACCAGTGACGCCATTCCTCAAAAGCCAATTTAATAGCCAACAGCTCCCTATTACCGACATCATAATTCCTCTCGGCCGACGACAACTTCTTGGAGAAGAACGCGCAGGGCACCCATTTCCCAGGCGAAGGGCCTTGCGACAATACAGCCCCCACCCCCACCTCAGACGCATCCACCTCCACAACGAAGGGCTGAGAAAGATCGGGCTGACGGAGAATAGGTGCGGAAACAAAACAACGCTTTAGGGAGGAGAAAGCCTGGCGAGCAGACTCCGACCACTCGGAAAAATCGGTCCCCTTCCTAGTCATGTCCGTAAGAGGCGTCACCAGCACCGAATAGTTCCGAATAAATTTACGGTAAAAGTTGGTAAACCCCAAAAAACGTTGCAATGCCCGTAGATTGTCCGGTTGTTCCCAGTCCAACACCGCCCGGACTTTTTCCGGATCCATCCGAAAACCCAATGGCGACAGGAGGTACCCCAAAAACCGTACCTCCTGAACGGCGAAGACACATTTCTCGAGTTTAGCATACAGCTTATTGTCTCGTAATACCTGTAACACCTGCTTGACATGGGACTGATGCGTCTCCAAATCGGGGGAATAGATCAAGATATCATCTAAGTAAACAACCACAAATCTACCCACCAAATGATGGAATATGTCATTGACAAAGTGTTGGAACACCGCAGGGGCGTTAGTGAGCCCGAACGGCATTACGAGACTTTCAAAATGGCCGTCCGGGGTATTAAATGCCGTCTTCCATTCATCCCCCTCTCTGACCCTAATCAGGTTGTAGGCCCCCCTCAAATCCAACTTGGAGAACCATTTAGCACCCACTACCTGACTGAATAAATCAGGAATCAGAGGAGGGGGTACGGATCACGGACAGTAATCCGATTCAACTCCCGGAAATCCAGGCAAGGACGGAGGCCCCCATCTTTTTTCTTAACAAAAAAGAAACCAGCCGCAACCGGCGAGGTTGAGGGCCTGATGTGACCCGACTGCAGACTCTCGGAAATGAAATCCTTCATCGCCTGTCTTTCCGGACCCGATATAGCAAACATCCTAGCTTTGGGCAGTTTAACTCCGGGAACGAGGTTGATTGGGCAATCGTATGCCCGATGGGGGGGCAGGTCTTGGCACCCCTTCTCTGAGAACACATCCTCATACTCCGATAGGAACGGGGGCAGAGATACCGCAGACACCACCGAAAACGAGGTAACCAAACAATTCTCAGAACAAAAATCACTCCATTCCACAATGTCCCGGGACTGCCAATCCACTACGGGATTATGTTTAATCAACCATGGCAAGCCCAGGACAATGGGAGCGGGGAGACCGTCTAGAACATAGCAAGATATCGTCTCTTGATGTTGGGATCCAACCGTCAACTTAATGTCATGTACGATATGTGTGAGACTACCTTGAGCAAGAGGTGCTGAGTCGATGGCATAGATACGGATGGGGCGAGACAATAAACAGCAGTTAAGCCCATGAGCGTCTACAAACTGAGCATCCACCATGCTGACCCCCGCACCACTATCCACAAACACAGAAATACCCTCCGTTGTGCCCTCCAGCGCCACCTCCGCACTTAGGAGGAAACGGGAAGTACAAATGGAGGATACACACACCTCCCGCTCGACCACCTCCACACCCCCCATAGTCACAGAAGGTCCAGGCCCCCCAGTCCGTGTAGGGGTGTAGGGACAGGCCCCAATAAAATGGTCCCCTTTCCCACAGAAAAAACAGACCCCCTTCCCCTTGCCCCGGGAGGTACCGGCGGAGAACCTCGAGGCCGCCGCACCTCCCAGCTGCATCGGTTCCTCCGCACTCGGGAGGAACGACTCACTCTCCGCGTGACCTCCCGGTAACCAGGAATCACCACGAGAATGGCTCCCAGTAACAGGAGGTCTCCCCCTCCGCTCCTGGAGGCGTCTATCCATACGAATAGCTAACGACATAGCCGCCTCCAGGGACGGAGGGGTCTCATAAACCGCCAGAGCGTCCTTCAGCCTCTCCGAAAGACCCTGACAAAAGTGACTCCGGAGTGCTGGATCGTTCCACTTCGTGTCCGTAGCCCACCTGCGGAACTCAGAACAATATGATTCCGCCGACCGAGTCCCCTGGCGGAGATGGCGTAACCTGGATTCAGCCAAAGCGACACGGTCAGGGTCATCATATATGAGGCCCAGGGCGTCAAAAAATTCATCCACAGAGCGGAGACAAGTAGAGTCCTGTGGCAGAGAGAAAGCCCAGGACTGGGGATCTCCCTGCAGTAGCGACATAATAATTCCTACACGCTGCTGCTCATCACCAGTGGAATAAGGCCTAAGCCTAAAATATAATTTACAGGCCTCTTTGAACACAGTAAACTTATCTCTACCTCCTGAAAACCTGTCAGGGAGGGCAACCTTAGGTTCAGGTCTGGCCTGACCCAATGCTTGATTCCCCAAGACACCATTTTGCGGTTGCGGGCCCTGTAAAGCCGACCGAAGGTCCGCAACCTCCAAAGACAGAGACTGCAGCTGCTGGGCCAAAGCAGACACAGGATCCATAAGGAAAGGAAGAAAATTCGGTTCCTCCCCTGTCCTTCAGTTACAGTATTGGCAGGTGATAATGTCACGCTGGGAGCGGGAGAGACACCCAGCGTAGGACAACGACGGGGGGGGATAAGGAGTCCCTAAAGCTATGGGCACAAGAGGGAGAGGGTGACCCCTAGTCTTCCTGGGGCTGACCCTGTCTGCCCTGACGTCCCTATACAGTTTCCTCAACTGTCGCCGACCACGAACCTCGTCCCTCTCTGATCCTAGCACTACCTTATCTAAGGATCAGATGGGGAGGTTCACTAGACCCCTCCACTAACAACTAAAGACAACACAAGGAAAACAGACAATGGGGAAAGAAAACACTTATCTTGCAGCAGAGCACAGCAACTTCCACAACCTCAGCTTCTGCTTGGAGCAAGGATAATGAGTCCACAAGGAAATATCACCTGCACCGAGGGAGGGCAATGAAACTCCTTATAAAGGAGGGAAGAACCTGCTGGGTCCTAGAGACCCAGAATACTGGTGTAGAAACCAGACCGAGCACAAGACCTTCCCAGCCGTCCTCCCATGATAGGGAGATCTTATCATACCTTCTCTTTATCTACACAGAAGGTAAATGCCCCTGAAAGACGGACCGTCCTCAAACCTTATGGCTGATTGGCCAAACGCTGGGACCGTCTGCGCGTGGCCTCTACCCTGTCATCCGTGCCACCCGTGACAGTACCTTAATTGACTTGCATTTTTCCTTTGTGTTTTTTTTGTGTGCATTTTTTTCACATGCTTTTCTTATGTGTTTTTCACATACCGTATATACTCGTGTATAAGCCGACCCGTGTATAAGCCGACCCCCCTACTTTTGCCCCCAAAACCTGGGAAAACCTATTGACTCGTGTATAAGCCGAGGGTGGACCCCAGCACAGGTATACAGCCCCCAGCAGTGTGGTATACAGCAGCCCCAGAGGTATATACAGCAGGCCCCCAGAGGTACGGTATATACAGCAGGCCCCCAGAGGTACGGTATATACAGCAGGCCCCCAGAGGTATATACAGCAGGCCCCCAGAGGTATATACAGCAGGCCCCCAGAGGTATATACAGCAGGCCCCCAGAGGTATATACAGCAGGCCCCCAGAGGTATATACAGCAGGCCCCCAGAGGTATATACAGGCAGGCCCCCAGAGGTATATACAGGCAGGCCCCAGGAGCTATATACAGGCAGGCCCCAGGAGCTATATACAGGCAGGCCCCAGGAGCTATATACAGGCAGGCCCCAGGAGCTATATACAGGCAGGCCCCAGGAGGTATATACAGGCAGGCGCCCAGTGGGGTATACAGCAGGCCCCAGGGTATATACACGCAGCCCCCAGTGGTAGTATACAGGCCCCCAGTGGGTTATACAGCAGGCCCCCAGTGGCACTCGCCCCCCCCACACTGTGCAGAGCTCCCCCCTCCCGATGCATTATCTTACCATCCAGCCGCATCACCGCCGGTCCTGCCGTCCTTCCTCGCGCGCTGCGTTCCCGGTCTCATGTGACCCGGCGGTCGCAGTCGGATGACGTCATCGCGCCGGGTCACGTGAGAGCCGAACACAGCGTGAGAGGATGGACGGGAGCACCGGCGGTGATGCGGCTGGATGGTAATATAATGCATCGGGATGGGGGGGGCTCTGCACAGTGTGGGGGGGGGCGAGTGCCATTGGGGGCCTGCTGTATATGGGGGCCTGCTGTATAACCCACTGGGGGCCTGTATACATATGGGGGCTGTATTGCACGGCTCCCCCTGCCGCTGTGATGGGCGGGGGGAGCCGTGCATATCTAATGAGCGGCCCCATGTGACGGGCCGCTCTGTCAGGAGCCTCCCCACGCCTCCTCCAGCCTCCCCAGCACCCGGACACAGCCCCCACACAGCACATACCGTATAGACCCGTGTATAAGCCGAGGGGGGGACTTTTCAGCCCAATTTTTGGGCTGAAAAACTCGGCTTATACACGAGTATATACGGTATTTGTTTTTGTCTCAATAAAGTTGGTTGAAACACAAGAAAGTTGGTTGAAACTGGAGGTTGTCAAAAGAGAAGAAACATGTTTATTATTAAAGATTATGGTTGTATAAAATCATGCATAATTATAAGCGTCATCATCTCATAGGGAGTACTATAACCTCTCACATCCCAGTACACACAAACACACAGATACAAAAATAAGATAAAGATGTAAATATATTATATAAATATGTTAGAACTAGATGGGGGCATGATGCTATCGCATCGGTAGGGCGGTGAGGTCACAATGGGGGTGGGATCTGTGGCCATGGGTGTGACAGCTGTCTTTCCCCCCTGTCCTCTCTCTCTCCCCCTGTGCTGTCTTCTCCCCTCTGTGCTCACTCATTTGAAGTGTCTCCTCCCTGTGCGCTCACCCCTCCCCCTGTGTGCTTTCTCTTCCCTTGTGCACTCTTTCAGCCCCCCTGGGTGCCCTCTCAGCTCCCGTGTACTTTTTCTCTCCCCCCTATGGTGTCCCTAGATGGCAGCGGTGTAAGTGTGCATTCTCACACTGGGTCACGCCGCCATCTTTGTATACCCAGGTGTCCAAAGATGGCAGCTGCCAGTGTAAGAATGCATGCGTGCTGGGTATATGCATGTGCACTTACTCAAGAGGTGATGTGTCAGCGACTGTGGGCGGCAGTTGCGGGTGGCAGTACAGCACCACTGACGGCAGCTGCAGCACTACTGCTGGTACTACGCAATGTGCTTGTACCACAGTGGATGCCATATTTGCACACACTCACTCTCTGCCCCCCCTGTGCGCTCTCTCTGCCGCTATGTGCTCTCTCTACCCTTTGTGTGCGCTCTCTGACCCACTGTGTGCTCTCTGTGCCCCCTATGAATATATTCTCTCTGCCCCCCTTTGTGCTCTCTTTGGCCCCCAATGCACTCTCTCTGGCCCCATGTGCTCTCTCTCTGCCCCTCTGTGTGATCTCTCTGTCCCCCTGTACCTCTCTGTATGCTTTCTGTGCTCCCTCTGTGTGCTCTCTGTGACCCTTTTCTGCCCCCCATGTGCTCTCTGTGCCTTCTCTCCGTGCCCCACGTTCACTTTCAGTTCCCCTCTTGTGCACTCTCTGTGCCCTCTGTGCCCCCTGTGAATTCTCTGTGCCCCCTGTGCACTCTCTCTGCCCCCTGTGTGCTCTCGCTGCCCCCCTGTGCCTCTTTGTGTGCTCTCTGTGCTCTCTCTGTGTGCTTTGTGTGCCCCCTGTGTGCTCTCTGTGCCCCCTATGTGCTCTCTGTGCCCTCTCGGTGCACTCCTTCTGCGCTCTGTGTGCTCTCTGTGCCTCTCTGATTGCTATCTGTGTGCTCTCTGTTCCCCCTGTACCTCTCTGTGCCCTCTATGTGTGCTCTCTCTGCCCCCCTGTGCACTCTCTCTGGCCCCTGTGCACTTTCTCTGCATTCTTGGGGCACTCCTTGTGCTCCCTCTGTGTGCTTTCTGTGCACTCTTTGTGCACCCTGTGCCTCTCTGTGTACTATCCGCACATCTCTGTGCCCTCTCAGTGCCCCCTTGTTTGCTCTCTGTACCCTCTGTCTGGTCATATCTTTGACCCCCTGTGCCTCTCTGTGCCCCTTTGTGCCCTCTATGTGCTCTTTCTGCGCACTCTCTGTGCTCTCTTTGTGCCCCCTGGGGGCTCTCTGTGCCTCTCTGTGTGCTCTCTGTGCCTTCCTGTTTGCTCTCTCTGGCCCCCTGTGCCGCTCTGTGCACTCTCTGTGCCCTCTGTGTGTGCTCTCTATGCCCCCTCTCTGCCCCATGTGCTCTCAGTGCCCCCTCTTTGTGTCTTTCTGTGTGCTCTCTGTGCCTTCTTGTTTGTTCTCTCTGGCCCCCTGTGCCGCTCTGTGAACTCTCTGTGCCCCCTGTGTGTGCTCTCTATACCCCTTTTCTGCCCCCCGTGTGCTCTCAGTTCCCCCTTTCTGTGACCCCTGTGGGCTATCTGTGCCCCTCCTGTGCACTCTTTGTGCCCCCATGGGCTCTCTGTGCACTCTGTGCCCCCTGTATGCTCTCTGTGCCTCACTGTGTGCTCTCTCTGGTCCCTTGTATAATCTCTGTGCTCCCTATGCACTCTGTGCTCCCTGTGCCGCTCTATGCCCCACTGTGTGTTCTCTCTGAGCCCATGTGCCCCCCTGTGTGCACTCTGTGCCCCTGTGCACTCTCTGTGCCTTCTCTATGCCCCCGTGCACTCTTTGTGTGCACTCTGTATCCTCTCCGAGTCGAGTCCTGTTGTCTGCTCTCTGTGGCCTGTCTGTGCCCTCTCTGTTCGATCCCTGTGCACTTTCTGTCTCTCTCTCTGCCCCCGTGTTCTCTCTCTTTCCCCCTGTGTCTCTCTGTGCCCTCTCTGTGCCATCTCTGTGCACTCTCAGGGCCCCCCTGTGTGCTCTCTGTGCCCCCTGTGTGCTTTCTATGTGCAGTCTCTGCCCCTCTGTGTTTCCCTGTGCCCTCTCTATATACTCTCTCTGCCCCCTCGTGCACTCTCTGACCTCCTGTGCCTCTCTGTGTGCTCTCTGTACCCTCTCTGTGTTCCCTCTTATCCCCTATGCAGTCTCTGTATGCCCTCTCTGTGCCCCCCATGTGCGCTCTCTGTTCCCCTTGTGCACTCTCTGTTCGCTCACTCTGCACTCTATGTGCCCGCTGTACATTCCCTGTACCCCCTGTGTGCTCTCTGCGCGCTCTTTGTGCCCCCTGTGAGCTCTCTGTGACCCCCTGTGCACTCTCTGTGACCCATGATCATTCTCTGTGGCCTCCTGTGTGCTCTCTGTGCTTCTCTATGCCCCTCTCTGCATGTCCTACAAAGATGGCGGTGCCTGAGTTACTGCACATGCTCGCCGGGTACGCGCATGCCCAGTTAATGAGGCAGTGTTGTGTCTGGTGGTAAGGTTCGGCTTTGGGCGGCAAGAAGCAGTGGGAGTAGCGGCGACAATGTGTCTCAGTGGTTTTGGGTGGTATCAGGTGCGGGATACCTCGGCACTGTGTGCAATGGGCTATTACCGCCAGCAGACCGAATATTTGCACACCCATCACTTAAGTGTGCAAATAAATATGGCTGCTATAGTGCATGATAGGAGGACAACTGGGTGGATGTGGATGACATACTCCACTTCGCAATTATGTACCATAAAGTCAGGAGTGGGGAACTCCAGGCCTCAGGGTCCGCAAATGTGGCGCCCCTATGGCTAGGCGCCACAGGGAGGTACTGCACTCCAAATAGAAGGTGTAGTGCCTCTGTAGCTTAGGGTTTGGGATTGTGCTTATGGAGTCTGTATTAGCACCCAACACTAGGCCACCTTACAATTGGGGGAACCGATATACAGTAAGTCCCAGGGGGTGGAGCCTAGGTTAGAGTGGGAAAACCAGGAAGTAGAGAGATTTTCAGTCAGACAGTTCTGGGAAGGCAGTCAGATAGGACACGCCTGACAGCTGAGTGGCAGAGGGATCACCCATCTCCAGGAGGGTGACCCGGGACAGAAGAGGATGAACCAGCATTGGTTGGAGCTGGCTGGTTAAGTCTGGGGAAAACACCGGCAACGCGGAAGCCGAGGCAGTCAGCGGTTCATCCCTGACCGCAAACTGACGAACCCCGGGCCCTTAAAAACCAGGTAGCCGTAGGCACCACAAGATGGTACCTCACTCCTCAGGCCCATAATCGGTCCAAGACTACGAAGGTAACAGTCCAGATTCCGGTGGCGGGAGAGGTAGTGCGTTCCTGCTGCTCCCATCCGTACCGGTCAAGGATAACCCGTACCTAACCGTACAAGACCAGGAGACTGTCGAGAGAGCTCTGCAAAGGTGGTTAAAGACATAGAGGAAGATAAACTTAGGCCCCAAAAGATAATAAGAAAGGAACATTTTCAGACTCCATAGGGCTCAAGGAACCTGCAGGTACGTCCCCGTTCTTCCAGACTGTACCGTGTATTGTTTGACATCTGCCGGTACCAGTAAAAGGACATTGAAGCTGAAATGGTGTCTGTCTTCCATCCCGCCGGTGCCCAGAGGGCCTCAGCATCCTCATAGGGGTAAGAACAACTACTCCCCTCATCCATTCTCGCTGCCCTGAGGTCAGCTCCACCTGTGGGGAGCTGTACTACACTAACCTGCATCCCATCACCTCAATGGCCTGCCCGCAGCGCTGTACCAACATTACCAGGGTCCACAGGTGGCGTCACGGACTATTAATCCCTGTAAATATTTCCCCCACCAAACAAATGACAGCCAGGGCATGGAACCGGGAACTCGACCACCCGTGAGTCCCCGTCACAGCCATCAAATCCATCCCGGAAGTCCGAGTACCCCTCTCCTTGTGCTCATCATTTTTCTGGTGTCTGCGAACAGGATTGAACCAACCTGGTAATACCAGGTAATGTGTGCCTAAAGACTTTATTGACTGTTTGTGTATATTGTAAAATGGGCCGCCATTACATCGCCCCAGAATTTCAACTGCATCACCAAAGCAGGAGAAAAGAGTGCAAAGATAAGCTCCACTCTTCCGCTCTGCCGAGGAGTGATGAAGAGTAGTGGCGGGCCTAAAGATGTAAAAAGACTATGTGCTGGCCCAGGGGTGGACCTCGGCCCCTTACTACAGATGGGCCAAGAAAGAGGCGCCAAGGTATCTCCCCGCCCCCTTTGCCATCAAACAACCAAGGGGGCGGGTCGAGAACACGCCCACACCAGATCGGGACTATAAAAATCAAACAGAACACGGCCGGAGGGAAGAATGAGAACCATTGCCAAACTCCGGACCTGTTACCCGAAAACAACCTGGTGACGATGGCGGTACCTAAGATGTCAGACGTTATCTGTGAGGTGGAGGAACAAATGAGGATCAACCAAGCGACCCCAGGAATACCAACCCTGGAAACTGTGGGCGATGACCTCATCTTATGGGGAACTGCACTGACAGACCTACAGGCCCGCCTGCAGGAGACCGCAGAGTGGACCATCCAGCACTGGATGTATATAGTTATTTTACATGATTTTCCTTGCAGTGTCCAAAGTAACAGCACATAAACGTAAATGTACGCTGATTATTTCTCTTCTTAAGCCTGATGAACACTGAATCAGAGACTTGTTACCCGGTCCCCGTTGGGCCGATGTGGACTAGAATATAGTACTGTTATGTTTTCAACATTAAAAGCACAGAACCTCCTGCAAGGGAAGAATATAAGTAATCGTAAAGTTATTGTTTAGTTAAAGGTTACCCGTTTGAATTATGCATAAAAATGTCAGCTCAATTCCGGTCAGGTTTTAACACCCACGGACGGGTGTATTGCACAAAGGGGGTGTGTGGCGCCCCTATGACTACGTGCAACAGGTAGGTACTGCACCCCAAAAAGAAGGTGTAGTGCCCCCGTAGCTAAGGGTTTGGGATTGTGCTTATGGAGTCTGTATTAGCACCCAACACTAGACCATCTTAGAATAGGGGGGACTGATATACAGTAAGTCCGAGGGGGAGAAGCCTAGGTTAGAGTGGGAAAACCAGGAAGTAGAGAGATTTTCAGTCAGACAGTTCTGGGAAGGCAGTCAGTTAGGATGCGCCTGACAGCTGAGTGACAGAGGGATCACCCATCTCCAGGAGGGTGACCAGAAGGGAACCAACCAGCACCGGTTGGAGCCGGCTGGTTAAGTCTGGGGAAAACACCGGCAACTCGGAAGCCGAGGCGGTCAGCGGTTCATCCCTGACCACAAACTGACAAGCCCCGGGCCCTTAAAAACCAGGTAGCCGTAGGCACCACAAGATGGTACCTCACTCCTCAGGCCCATAATCGTCCAAGACTACGAAGGTAACAGTCCGGATTCCGGTGGCGGGAGAGATAGTGCGCTCCTGCTGCTCCCGTCCGTACCGGTCAAGGATAACCCCTACCTAACCATAAAAGACCAGGGGACTGGCGAGAGAGCTCTGCAAAGGTGGTTAAAGACAGAGAGGCAGATAAACTTAGGCCCCGAAAGATAATAAGAAAGGAACATCTTCAGCTCCATAGGGGGCTCCCTGATCCTGCAGCTACGTCCCCGTTCTTCCAGACTGTACTATGTATTGTTTGACATCTGCCGGTACCAGTAAAAGGACCTTGAAGTTGAAACGGTGTCTGTCTTCCTTCCCGCTGGTGCCCAGAGGGCCTCAGCATCCTCAGAGGGATAAGAACAACTACTCCCCTCATCCATTCTCACTGCCCTGAGGTAAGCTCCACCTGTGGGGAGCTGTACTACACTAAGCTGCATCCCATCACCTCAGTGGCCTGCCCGCAGCGCTGGTACCAACATTACCAGGGTCCACAGATGGCGTCACGGACTATCAATCCTTGTAAATATTTCCCCTACCAAACAAATAACAGCCAGGGCATGGAATTGGGAACCCGACCACCCGTGAGTCCTCATTACAGCCATCAAATCCATCCCGGTGTCCAAGTACCCCACTCCCTGTGCTCATCACAAACAGTGCAGGGTTTTAGGATTTCCTTAGTATTGCGCAGGTGTTAATATAATCACCTGCACTGGTTATAATCCAACCCCTGTGCAATACTAAGGAAATCCTGAAAACCTGCACTATTGGCGCTACTCAAGTCCTGGAATTCCCCGCCACTGATGTAAGTAGATAAATATAAAATCAATATATTTAGCAGATAAATCATTTCCCTAACGCCCCTACATACCGTGTTTCCCCAAAAATATTACCTATCCTGAAAATAAGCTCTAGCAGAATTTTTCAGCTTTTTTGGAGTATGATAAAAATATAAGCACTAATCCAAAATAAGTCCTAGTTATGGTCATCATACTAATAGTAACCTGAAATAGGGCTTGGACAGTCCATTCAATATATGCAACTTTTATTGGTGTCAGTTACTGGTACTTGTGTCATAAAAAAATGAATATTCACCCACTTCCTCCATTCATAATCTGGCCCCCCCTCTGCAGATGTCAGTGATTGGAACATATGTGAATAAAAAAATGAATATTCCCCCCTTTCCCAGGCAATAATCCAGCCTACCCCATTGCCTGTGACAGTGGTTGCAGTAAAGATGATAAGAAACTCTCCATGTGTGAGATCACCTGCACAGGGTTCAAACAATAAGTGGAATTCAGGGTTATTAGGCTCACCAGAAAAAGTTGTGCACACCATACACAACAATGGTAAGAGTTAAGAGAATCTTTATCTGTTTTAGCTTCACAGCATGACACTGCTGAACTGGAAACAGGAAAGGTAAGGAAAAGAGCTATCTCATTGGACCGCTGCACAGGAAGCAGATCACCAACAGGAATCTCCAACACATAAATGTTTATTGGCAACGCATTCAAAAATTTACCATCCTCTTTTATGCTGGTACCAGAAGAAGCTAATAGTAATGTGTTCTGAGAACAAAAACTAACGCAGGAAAGGGAACAGAAAAATATGACCCAAAGACTCAGTGAAGTTGCTATGCCCAAATGAATGCCATGTGAGATGTTAAACGTCTTATTCAGCTATGCTATTCTCAAAGAAATAACTATTTGTAATCCTGTGCTGAGATGTCTGTATATTCTTTTGTGTCCTCCTCTGCCAAGTAGATATTGTATGATCAGACCATGTCCCACGTGCTCGTTCTATGACAAGTGAAGTGCCGTTCACTTGTTATGGAACGCGCACATGGGACATGGTCTGATCATACCACATCTCTTTGGCAGAGGAGGACACAAAAGAATATACAGACATCTCAGCACGGGATGATAATGAATAATTCCAGTTTTGTGGATGTAAAATATAAGAAATTTGCCAGGGTGGCTTGACTACGCTTCATCCACAACAGCTTTGGGGCTTAAGACTGGTGTACAAACACCAACAATGCCTGGGTTCACATTGACCATCAGTTTTTTCCCTTGTTTTCAATACCTGATCTGTTATTTTTAGGGTGCTTTTTGACCCTCCTGGGCAGCTCTGCGTTTTTAGGACTTTGCTATTTTTTTGCCTAAACAATGCTCTAAAAAACGGATCCGTTTTTTGTGTGCCATTTTTTGCAGGATCTGTTTTCCCCATAGGTCCCCATGTTAAAAAACGAATCAGTTTTGCTCCTGCACCCAAAAACACTGCTAGCAGCGTTTTTTGGGTCCAGCAAAATAAACTTACACCATTTCAGTCACACTTGAGTGCAGCATCAGTTTTTGGCATCAGTTTTTGGACTTAGAACAAACAATGATGCCAATAACGGATCCAAGGCCAATAACTGATCAAGTGTGACCCCAGCTAATCACAATTTTTAGTTAACTGTGCAACATTTCAAGCAGTGTTTCACCAGAATTCTGTCGCAAAAGGTTTAATAAATTGGGACCATTGTTTCTATTTCATATCTACAAGGCTGTCATCACTTAAAAATTATAAAGCTTTATCCTCTTCTTCATATACCCCCTTGTATCAAGTTACTGAAGCAGAGATTATTTTCCCGTTAGTATGCACTTACCGCCATAATAAAAGCAGACACACACAATAGAGGACCTCTGTATAAGTACTGTAAAAGTGTGTAGTCAATGGTGCAGAAAGGGTTAACGACCGCGCTGCTGGAATGGATTGACCATCAATCTTAGGAGAACATCAATTGTAGCCTTACCATTGTGGTTTATTAGTCAACGCGTTTCAGGGATCCAGGGCCCCTTCCTCAGGACAAACCAATGTGCTGACTAATAAACCACAATTGTAAGACCACAATTGATGTCCTCCTAGGATTGATGTTCATTCCATTCCAGCAGCGCAGTCGCTAACCCTTTCTGTACCATTGACTACACACATTATCTCTGGGGACTGCTGCAGCTGTTTTCATTCTTTATAGTGGTTGTGACTTCTCACAACCTTTAAAGGTGAACCTCTTTTCACAATTTTGGTCTAAATATATCACAGATAAGACACTATTGTGCTTTTATTTCCCTCTTGTTAGTATACAAGCACTGTAAAGAGGTGCCCTCTTATCCCAAAGTTTATATTAAAGAATCTACTTCTTATACTGCAACAATCCATTGGTAATGAGCTATACAATTTTATTCTCTCTTACCTTTATGTGTAATTGAATTGGTAGGAGGAAACTAATTTTAAGATAATACTAGGTCCCCTAATCAATTGGGTCCCTCTGCAACTGCATAAAATTGTCCAAAGAAATGTCTGCCCAATAAGCAAGACAATAGGTAAATTAATCCTTAATATATTTTTGTTGGATGTCATTAAATACAAGACATATTTCTGACATATTGTAAAAAAAATAATGAAATAAGACTTAACAATACCTAACATCCAGAGTTACTGAACAGTAAATTAATCTTTAGGGAAACCAAGTTGTTTTTCTCTGTGTGTTGAAGAATCTAATTAAAATGCAATAATAGAAAAATAAAATATAAAACAAAGGATTTTTCTCTGAAGATCCGTGAGATTAAAAAGTAATTAAAGCCAAGAGTGTATCAGGCAAATCATAACCAATGAAGTAAAGAAAGATGATCACAGAAAAGACATGCCCAACCACATACCCGCACACTACATGAGCCACAACACCTAATAAAAGGAAGAATGGGAATATTGTTGGCCAAATTCTGCCAACAAGTCTTGAAAAACCACTGAATGACCTGATATTGTGAGAGTGAATATGGAAATTATTGAACACTAGATGGTGGCCTGATTCTAAGGCAGCAGGATTTCTAGAATACCTTGTAAACAGGAGTGAACTGCGTCACACTGACTGACAGCCTTGCAGACAGGAGTAAAGTTCATGACACTGACTGACAGCCTTATAGACAGGAGTGAACTTCGTGACACTGACTGACAGCCTTGTAGACAGGAGTGAAATGCGTCACACTGACTGGCAGCCTTGTAGACAGGAGCAAAGTTTGTGACACTGACTGACAGCCTTATAGACAGGAGTTAACTGTGTCACACTGACTGACAGCCTTCTAGACATTAGTGAAGTTCGTCACACTGACTGACAGCCTTCTAGACATTAGTGAAGTTCGTCACACTGACTGACAGCCTTGTAGACAGGAGTTAAGTTCCTCACACTGACTTACAGCCTTGTAGACAGGAGTGAACTGCCTCACACTGACTGACAGCCTTGTAGACAGGATTGAACTGCGTCACGCTGACTGACAGCCTTGTAGACAGGAGTGAAGTTCGTGACACTGACTGACAGCCTTGTATACAGGAATGAACTGCGTCACACTGACTGACAGCCTTGTATACAGGAGTGAAGTTCGTCACACTGACTGACAGCCTTGTAGACAGGAGTGAAGTTCGTCACACTGACTGACAGACCTTGTAGACAGGAGTAAACTGCGTCACACTGACTGACAGACCTTATAGACAGGAGTCAACTGTGTCACAACGACTGACAGACATTATAGACAGGAGTAAGGAGTGAGGATGAGGAGGCTGTGAGGATGGGGGGCTGTGAGGATGCTGTGAAGATGGGAGAGGATGTGAGGGTAGGAGAGGCTGCAAGGATGGAGGCTGAGGAGATGGAGGAGGCTGTGAGGATGGGGAGGCTGTGAGGATGGAGGAGGCTGTGGGGATAAGGAGGCTGTGAGGATGGAGGAGGTTGAGGAGATGGAGCAGGCTGAGGGGATGGAGGAGGCTGTGAGGATGGGGAGGCTGTGAGGATGGGGAGGCTGTGAGGATGGAGGAGGCTGTGAGGATGAAGGAGGCTGTGAGGATGGGGAGGCTGTGAGGATGGAAGAGGCTGTGAGGATGAGGAGGCTGTGAGGATGAGGAGGCTGAGGGGATGGAGGAGGCAGTGAGGAGCCCGCACGCTGCGGGGACACTCACTGCCGCTCCATTCCGTTGTCTTCCTGGAGGGGATGTAGGAGGCTGTGAGGATTTAGGAGGCTGTGAGGATGGAGGAGGCTGAGGGAATGGAGGAGACCGAGGGGATGGAGGAGGCTGTGAGGATGGGGAGGCTGAGGGGATGGAGGAAGCTGTGAGGATCGAGGAGGCTGAGGGAATGGAGGAGGCTGCAAGGCTGGGGAGGCTGTAAGGATGGGGAGGCTGTGAGGATGTGGAGGCAGTGAGGATGAGGAGGCTGAGGGGATGGAGGAGGCAGTGAGGAGCCCGCACGCTGCGGGGACACTCACTGCCACTCCATTCCGTTGTCTTCCTGGAGGGGATGGAGGAGGCTGTTAGGATGGGGAGGCTGAGGGGATGGAGTAGGCTGTGAGGATGGAGGAGGCTGTGAGGATGGAGGAGGATGAGGGGATGGAGGAGACCGAGGGGATGGAGGAGGCTGTGAGGATGGGGAAGCTGAGGGGATGGAGGAAGCTGTGAGGATCGAGGAGGCTGAGGGAATGGGGGAGGCTGCAAGGATGGGGAAGCTGTAAGGATGGGGAGGCTGTGAGGATGGAGAAGGCTGTGAGGATGGAGAAGGCTGTGAGGATGGAGGAGGCTGTGAGGATGGGGAGGCTGAGGGGATGGAGGAGGCTGTGAGGATGGCGGAGGCTTAGGGGATTGAGGAGGCTGAGGGAATGGGGAGGCTGTGAGGATTGGGAGGCTATGAGCATGGAGGAGGCTGTGAGGATGGGGAGGCTGAGGGGTTGGAGAAGGTAGAGGGGATGGAGGAGGCTGTGAGGATGGGGAGGCTGTGAGGATGAGGAGGCTGTGAGGATGGAGGAGGCTGTGAGGATGGTGAGGCTGTGAGGATGGGGAGGCTCAGGGGATGGAGGAGGCAGTGAGGAGCCCGCACGCTGCATGGACACTCACCGAAGCTCCATTCCGTCATCTGTCTGGAGGGGATGGAGGAGGCTGTGAGGATGGGTAGGCTGTGAGGATGGGGAGGCTATGAAGATGGAGGAGGCTGTGAGGATGGAGGAAGCTGTGAGGATGGGGAGGCCACGAGGATGGGGAGGCTGTGAAGATGGAGGAGGCTGTGAGGATGGGGAGGCTGTGAGGATGGGGAGGCTGAGGGATGGAGGAGGCTGTGAGGATGGGGAGGCTGTGATGATGGGGAAGCTGAGGGGATGGAGAAGGCTGTGAGGACGGAGGAGGCTGAGGGGATGGATGAGGCTGCAAGGATGGGGAGTCTGTGAGGATGGGGAGGCTGTGAGGATGGGAGGCTGTGAGGATGAGGAGGCTGTGAGGATGGGAGGCTGAGGGGTTGGAGGAGGCTGTGAGGATGGAGGAGGCAGTAAGGATGAGGAGGCTGAGGGATGGAGGAGGCAGTGCGGAGCCCGCATGCGTGCGGGGACACTCACCGCCGCTCCATTCCATTCATTTTACTGGAGGGGATGGAGAGGCTGTGAGGATGGGAGCTGAGGGATGGAGTAGGCTGTGAGGATGGGAGGCTGAGGGATGGAGGAGGCTGTGAGATGGGAGGCTGTGAGGAAGGGGAGCTGAGGGATGGGGAGGCTGCAAGGATGGGAGCTGTGAGATGGGTGGTTGTAGAGAATGGAGAAGGCTGTGAGGATGGGGAGGCTGTGAGGATGGAGGAGGCTGTGAGGATGGGGAGGCTGAGGGGTTGGAGGAGGCTGTGAGGATGGAGGATGCTTGAGGATGGAGGAGGCAGTGAGGATGGGGAAGCTGAGGGGATGGAGAAGGCTGTGAGGACGGAGGAGGCTGAGGGGATGGATGAGGCTGCAAGGATGGGGAGTCTGTGAGGATGGGGAGGCTGTGAGGATGGGGAGGCTGTGAGGATGGAGGAGGCTGTGAGGATGGGGAGGCTGAGGGGTTGAGGAGGCTGTGAGGATGGAGGAGGCAGTAAGGATGAGGAGGCTGAGGGGATGGAGGAGGCAGTGCGGAGCCCGCATGCTGCGGGGACACTCACCGCCGCTCCATTCCATTGTTTTACTGGAGGGGATGGAGGAGGCTGTGAGGATGGGGAGGCTGAGGGGATGGAGTAGGCTGTGAGGATGAAGGAGGCTGAGGGATGGAGGAGGCTGTGAGGATGGGGAGGCTGTGAGGAAGGGGAAGCTGAGGGGATGGAGGAGGCTGCAAGGATGGGGAGGCTGTGAGGATGGGGTGGTTGTGAGAATGGAGAAGGCTGTGAGGATGGGGAGGCTGTGAGGATGGAGGAGGCTGTGAGGATGGGGAGGCTGAGGGGTTGGAGGAGGCTGTGAGGATGGAGGATGCTTTGAGGATGGAGGAGGCAGTGAGGATGGGGAGGCTGTGAGGATGGGGAGGCTGAGGGGATGGAGGAGGCAGTGAGAAGCCCATATACTGTGGGGACACTCACCGGCGCTCCATTCCGTCATCTGCCTGGAGGGGATGGAGGAGGCTGTGAGGATGGGGAGGCTGTGAGGATGCGGAAGCTGAGGGGATGGAGAGGCTGTGAAGATGGAGGAGGCTGTGAGGATCGGGAGGCTGTGAGGAGGAGGAGGCTGTGAGGATGGAGGAGGCTGTGGGGATAAGAAGGCTGTGAGGATGGAGTGAGGCTGAGGGGATGGAGGAGGCTGAGGGGATGGAGGAGGCTGAGGGATGGAGAAGGCTGTGAGGATGGGGAGCTTTGAGGATGGAGAGGCTGTGAGAATGGAGGAGGCTGTGAGGATGGAGGAGGCTGTGAGAATGGGGGAGGCTGAGGGATGGAGAGGCTGTGAGGATGGAAAGGCTAAGGGCAGGGTCATAGGTGCAGTGTTGCAATCGCACCCGGGCCCTGCAGACTAGGGGGGCCCAGATGTCCCTTTGGCCTAAAGAAAAAAGACTAATACTATTAAAGATTTGCAATAATTGGGGGCCCTGTTGGAGCTTTCGCATCAGGAAAGGCTGTGAGGGATGGAGGAGGCTGTGGGGATAAGAAGGCTGTGAGGATGGATGAGGCTGAGGGTTGGAGGAGGCTGAGGGGATGGAGGAGGCTGAGAGGGATGGAGGAGGCTGTGAGGATGGGGAAGGCTGGAGTGAAGGAGGAAGGCTGAGGGGATGGAGGAGGCTGTGAGGATGGAGGAGGGGTGAGGGGATGGAGGAGGCTGCAGGATGGGAGGCTGTGAGGATGGGAGGTAGTGGAAAGGAGAGCTGTGAGGATGGGAGCTGTGAGATAAGTGGAGGAGGAGGCTGAGGGGTTGAGGAGGCTGTGGGATGAGGATGCTTTGAGATGGAGGCAGTGAGATGGGAGGCTGTGAGGATGGGGAGGCTGAGGGGATGGAGGAGGCAGTGAGAAGCCCATATACTGTGGGACACTCACCGGCGCTCCATTCCGTCATCTGCCTGGAGGGGATGGAGGAGGCTGTGAGGATGGGAGGCTGTGAGGATGCGGAAGCTGAGGGGATGGAGGAGGCTGTGAAGATGGAGGAGGCTGTGAGGATCGGGAGGCTGTGAGGAGGGAGGAGGCTGTGAGGATGGAGGAGGCTGTGGGGATAAGAAGGCTGTGAGGATGGATGAGGCTGAGGGGATGGAGGAGGCTGAGGGGATGGAGGAGGCTGAGGGATGGAGAAGGCTGTGAGGATGGGGAGGCTTTGAGGATGGAGGAGGCTGTGAGAATGGAGGAGGCTGTGAGGATGGAGGAGGCTGTGAGAATGGGGGAGGCTGAGGGGATGGAGGAGGCTGTGAGGATGGAGAAGGCTAAGGGCAGGGGCATAGGTGCAGGTGTTGCAATCGCACCCGGGCCCTGCAGACTAGGGGGGCCCAGATGTCCCTTTGGCCTAAAGAAAAAGACTAATACTATTAAAGATTTGCAATAATAGGGGGCCCTGTTGGAGCTTTCGCATCAGGAAAGGCTGTGAGGGATGGAGGAGGCTGTGGGGATAAGAAGGCTGTGAGGATGGATGAGGCTGAGGGGTTGGAGGAGGCTGAGGGGATGGAGGAGGCTGAGGGGATGGAGGAGGCTGAGGGGATGGAGGAGGCTGTGAGGATGGGGAGGCTGTGAGGATGGGGAGGCTGTGAGGATGGAGGAGGCTGTGAGGATGGGGAGGCTGTGAGAATGGGGAGCCTGAGGGGTTGGAAGAGGCTGTGAGGATGGAGGAGGCTGAGTGGATGGAGGAGGCTGTGAGGATGGGGAGGCTGTGAGGATGGGAAGGCTGTGAGGATGGAGGAGGCTGTGAGGATGGGGAGGCTGTGAGGATGGGAAGGCTGTGAGGATGGAGGAGGCTGTGAGGATGGGGAGGCTGTGAGGATGGGGAGGCTGAGCGGATGGAGGAGGCAGTGAGGAGCCCGCACACTTCAGGGACACACTGCTGCTCCATCGCGTCGTCTGCCTGGAGGGGATGGAGAAGGCAGTGTAGAGCCCGCACACTGCAGAGACACTCACCACCGCTCCATTGCGTCATCTACCTGGAGGGGATGGAGGAGGCTGTGAGGAGCCCGCACACTGCAGGGACACTTACCGCGGCTCCATCTCGTCATCTGCCTGTGTGCTCCCCCCACCCCGCTCCATGCTGGCATGGAGCTCGGCGGTTCCGTTGGCCCCCGCATGCTTCGGGCACGTAGAGGCGGCCTGATGCCTGTATCCTGTCGATAGTGGTGCCTGTCTGCCCAGGTCAATTTGGAAATTTCTACAATCCTTCGGGGGCTGTACAAAATTATCATCTTGAAAATTACCCGCTATATTTGGTTAAACAATCAACTCCTCCCTACTGTGGTGGCTGGAGCTGCTTCTCTTTGGTGTTGGTGAAACTGGTCATGTTGCTTCTCAACTGCTTTTCCAGGTTTGCTAGAGCCCTAGACATCACAGGAGAGGCTGGGAGCATATACCTCACTGGGGGGGCCGAGGCTGCGGCATAGACAGGAGAGGCTGGGAGTATATACCTCACTGGGGGGGCTGAGGCTGTGGCATAGACAGGAGAGGCTGGGAGCATATACCTCACTGGGGAGGCTGAGGCTGGGGCATAGATAGGAGAGGCTGCGAGCATATACCTCACTGGGGAGGTTGAGGCTGGGGAATAGAGATCCCAGGAGAGCTGGATTTAAGAGGCAGACAGTCAGCAAACCATGTCTGCCAGCCTGAGCACTGCGGTCCCCAGGAATCTGCCCGGGGGCCACAAAAAGGTGATTGAAGGCCATATTCGGCCTTGGGGCCTGAGGTTCCCCACCCCTGACATACAGCAATTATAGAGTCCACCTAATTTCATTGCTGATGGAAATTACATATGCAGAGCAGTCTCATAGGCAGTGTAGTTTACAATTTTTCAACCCAAAAGGTGAATTTCAGACTAAATCTCTCAACTTCATGTATGAATATATTGCACATTTATAATGACCCTGGGTTATATATCTTATCTAACACTATCCTGTTGTATTAAGACTCTACACTTTTTCCATTGTTATACAACCATCAATATATATTTAAGCAGTCTCTAACAAGGAGACAGCAGGACCATTACTTTCTGGGCAGTAGTAATAGTGAAAAAATATTGGCTTGGAAATCATTCCCCACAAAAGAGTCAAGAAATCAGCGATTTTACCCATAAAGTCCACTTATCCAGAAGTCAGAATTTGCAGGACTCAGTACATACAGGACACTGACTACACAAAGGACCTCCTACGCATGTTTCGCTGTTTTGGGGTAATGATAATGCTTCACTGATAGGATGTTTAGATTGTGAGCTCCAAGAGAGACAGCATTACTGATGTATGTAAAGCGCTATGGAATTAATAGCGCTATATAAGTGAATAAATATTATTATTATTATCAGGGAGAGAGCCTATACATACTCTGCAGCCACAATATTATATTCTACACTGAGCCCCTGAGAATCGCGCACAGGGAGAGACAGTGAACAGGGGGAAAAGACTGCGCATAGGGGGGAGAAGACATCACACAAGAGGGATTATATTTACAGGGATTGTATTGTATATATACTGCCACAGCCTTTCTGTTATATATATATTTATATATAGGGGCGTAATGATTTCCGGCACGAGTGGGGGAGCAGGGGCTCACTGACCCCTGCTTCCGCTGGGTGTGCACCTACCTGGATGCTCATTCAGCTCCAATGAAGGCAGACCATATGGCAGCTATGGGGTCCATTCGACAGGGATGACTGGTGCCAGCTCCGGCTCGGGCCCTCTCTCACCTGAGAGGGCACACAGGATCACACAGCCGATGCTACAGCAGGGAGCAATTGCACGTGCCGGCTCATTAACTACAATAAATGCATCCTGGAATGGAGAGCAGCAAATATCCAAGTAACTGACATTGTGTGGGGGTGCTTATGTGGCACCCTGGTTGGGGCACCACAGGAACTCTTGGGACATGGATGGAAGGTACACAGCAAGCAGACCCCACTAACTAACAACACCTTTCACCCCAGACCTGTAGGGGGAGCTCCACTGGTTGCCTTAAACGCCACGCTAGGCCCATACCAGAGACACCTGGAAAGTGGTAGACCCTTAGAATAGGGGTCACAGGAACAGAAGAGAAGCAAGTACTAAATAGGGGCAGAGGAGTCATCCCGACTCACCCTAACAGAGTTCCGGTCACTGGGTCTGAGCTACAAGGACACAGTTCAGACTTTGTAGACAAACCAGCACTACCAAAAGGGGATCTAGCTCCCCGGACACCCGAAGCACTACCAAATGAGAGCCCGGAGTCGATAGCTTGACAGGAGTCCCTTAGAATGCGCTCAGTGCAGCAAATCCGGGTGTGAACAGACACACAGAAAGTGCAGAACCGTCTGGTCGGGTTTCATGTCTGCCAGCCTCCAACAGAACAGCGTATACTAGGAAGCCTACAACACTGCTTGCTGTGGAAACTCCAGAAGTGTTTACCTCATCTCCGGTTGAGTGTATCCGTCAACATCAGTAAAGGTACCCAAAAGACTTTATGTGTGCGTGTCCCTCCTTCCAGTCGCGCTACACCGACCGCACTACCCTATTCCCTTCAACTCCACTAACTGCCCCGGGGAACCCCCGCTCGTCCTGTAGGGAGCGGTTCCATCTAGCTGCCGCACATCAACCCGGAGGTCTTGGCAGCGCCGGTGCCATCACCAGACACCTACAGGTGGCGTCACGAAACAAACTTTATTTTATACCTAACCGTGCATTGACCACCGGGCCCTTACAGCCTCAGGCACCGAACCGTGACCACAGCCAGCGCCTAAGACCTGAGAACCCGGCAACGGTGAGTCAATTTGGCGTCTACGAACAGGATACGAACAGACCCGTTTCCCAACAGGTATTGTGTGCTATTTAATGACTGTGATTATTGAACTGTAAATTTGAACCGCCATTGCTGCGCGGAGAGCGGAAAAAGAAGGGGCGTTACTGTGCAAAGGGCGCGAAGATAGGCCCCGTCCCACGCTCTGACGAGTTCCGCCGAATGCAGCAGGAACCGGAAACTCTCGTGGTACCTCACTCCCCACCGCTGGGCCGACAACTTCCGTTGGTTTGAAAGAGACTGGCCGCGATTAACTAAGGGGGAGCGAGGATGAGTAACCCGGATCCCAGAAACGCGGTACCCCCGCAAGTAAACCAACCGGTTGCCCTGCCGGGGCCCCAGAACGCACAGCCCCCGGTCGTCCAACCACCCGGTGGCGCCATGCTGCCACTGCCGCCCGCGCCGACGGCCCCGATAATGCCGATACCTCTGCCATACGTCCCGAATGCAGCCTGGTTACCAAAGTACAGCGGCAAGCCCGGCACCCTAGATACGTTCCAGAGGAAGATATGCACCGTGCTGGATATGTAAGCGATGACCGGTAAGCAGAGAGCATCAGTAGTAATGGGACAGTTAACACATGCAGCAGAGCTGGAAACCCGAAACTGGTCTGTAGAAGCTCAGGAGTCTGTTGAACAGATATTTACAAAACTAAAGAGAGTCTTTGAGCATCACACTTAATGTGAACTGAGACTGTTGTTTTATCATCGCAAACAAGGGGCACAGGAGAGTGTCCTGGACTATTCACTGCGCCTACAAGAGGCACTGAGATTGTTAAAACAGGCCGATCCCGTTGGCATTAGAGATGAAGATAAAATGTTGATTGAACAATTTGTTATTGGCCTCAGATTACCTGATGATAGAAAACAAGCGCGCTGGTGGGCTCTGCAAAACCCTGATGCAGAGTTCGCTACGTTAAAAGACTTAACCGTTTGGGGACAGCAGCTTCCTGCAGTGCCAGATTTAACCCCACAGCCGCAGTGGACCAAAACCCCTTCCGTGCCGGAAGCATCTTCTTCGCCCCCTGCAGCTCAATCCTGTGCACAGACTGTGACACCCGACCGGTTTGACAAACTGTGCGCCGATGTGCAGCAGCTGACCAAAGAGGTGGCAAGGCTCTGAGGTACAAGAAGACCCAAAACAGAAGCAAGGCCATCAGACAAGATCCAGCTCGCTGACAGCCCTGACGATGTTCCATGGATGAAGAAGAGGACAACGACACTGCGAGGGAGACCTACAGATCGCTACAGAGCTGACGGACATCCCATCTGTCGCAAGTGTGACAAAGAAGGACATGTCTACCGTTCCTTTCCTTTAAACGAGCAGCCTCTGGGAGAGGAGGGCCAACCCCAGGAGTAGACAGTCCAGGCCCGACCAACTGGGAGCACAAGTACATAGGAGACCGTCCGTACTTGTCCATCATCATCGATGGCACCGCTACCACCGCATTGATAGACACCGGATCCCAGGTGACGACCATCCCGAGTATCCTTTACAAACGGTTCTGGTCCAACATCAAACTAGAACTCCCAAACCCTGACTTGAACATTGAAGCAACCAATGGGATGCTAGTTACAATAGAAGGGTAGTGGGAGGCTACAGTAAAGGTGGGGAGGGTACAGCTAAAGAATCAGGGCATCATAGTGGTTCAGGACAAACCACATGAGCGGGATCCACATGTGATACTGGGTACCAATGTAATGGTTAGATGCCTAGATGAAGTGTTGTTTTTGCTCCAACAGAGTACAGATACCGCTAAGCCCAGCGATAGAAGAGCTCTGCAGAGGGAGATCCGAGCTCTGGTGTATCAACAACAGGTAAAAATGTCAAATGGTGAAATTGGCAGTGTACGGGTGACAGATCCAATTCCAATTGTAGTACCACCAAGAAGTGAGATGATGATCTGGTGTCGGGCAGCAGTAGGCCTCAGAGGGCAGGACTACCAGGCAGTAGTGGAGCCAGTGATGTCTGACAGTAGTCCTACACTCCTGACAGCCAGGGGGGTGGTTGATGTAAGAAGAGGAAGGGTCCCTGTACGTGTACTAAACTATGGTGATGATGAAGTAAAGTTGCCAAGGTATTCCACCATTGCAAAATTGTACCATGTTGATAACAATGCAATACATGAAGTAAAATCATTTTCACAGACAGTAACTGATGAACCCCCTCACTCCAAAGGTCAGCTAGAGAAATGGTGTCAGGAGCTCAGCGTAGGAACTGACAATACACCTTCTCACCAGAAAAATGGAGTTTATCGGGTAGTTCGAGAGTATGAGCAGGTGTTTAGCAAACATCCACTTGATTTTGGGAGAATTAAAGGGGTACAACATCATATACCCACAGGTGACCATGCACCCATCAAAGAGAGGTACAGGCCTATACCACCAGCACACTACCAAAAAGCAAAAGAGATGCTACAGGACATGAAGAATGCAGGGGTCATCAGAGACAGTTGTAGTCCCTGGGCAGCACCACTGGTCCTGGTTAAAAAGAAAGATGGTAGTATGAGAATGTGCGTAGACTATAGGCAGATCAATAGAGTAACACACAAGGAAGCATACCCGTTACCTCGCATAGAAGAGTCACTAGCTGCACTTAAGTCTGCCAATTACTTCTCCACATTAAATCTTACTAGTGGGTACTGGCAGGTCTCCGTTGCAGAAGAAGATCGTGAGAAGACAGCCTTCACGACGCCGATGGGGTTATGCGAGTTCAACTGTATGCCATTCGGGTTATGCAATGCACCAGGAACTTTCCAGAGGCCGATGGAGTGTTGCCTAGGCCATAGAAACTTCGAGATTGTGCTGCTGTACCTGGATGATTTCATAGTATAGTCTCAGACCTATGAAGATCACCTACAACATCTGAGTGAAGTGTTTGAGTCGTTGTCCAAGTATGGTATGAAGCTGAAACCGTCCAAATGTCACCTGTTGAAACCCAAAGCCCAAAGCCGTGAACCCGTTACCCCACCATGACTGTAGAGAAACTCAAGCCAATGATCCAGATGTTAGCTTGATCAAAGAGCTGATAACCCAAGAACACTCCAGTCTGGATGCAGATGCTTCACACGATGCCAAACGCCTGTGGAAGGAAAGAGGGAAATTATTTGTCTACCAAGGAAAGCTATGCAGACTTTTCCTGAAACCCAGAACAGATGAACTTATCTGGCAGATAGTAGTTCCAAAACCAGACATTAAAATGGTCCTAGAAGCTTACCACGATGATGCAGGACACTTTGGGTGCAAGAAACTAGAGATGCTGTTAAAGGATCGTTTCTACTGGGTCGGCATGAGATTTTCAATTGAGAGATGGTGCAAGAACTGTTGACCGTGTCACCTTAGAAGAAAAGACCATCAAAGTCAGAAAGCACCATTGCAGCCAATAATCACCAAGAAACCTCTTGAAATAGTTGCTCTTGACCATGTGAAGTTAACCCCAAGCAGAACAGGTTACACTTACGCACTCACAATAGTTGATCACTACTCAAGATTCCTCGTAGTAGTACCAGTTAAGGACTTAACTGCAGAAGTAGCAGCTAAAGCGTTCCAGAGTTACTTTTGTCGCCCGCACGGGTATCCAGATCAAGTTTTGACAGATCAAGGACCAGCATTTGAGTCAGACCTATTCCACGCATTCCTAGGATTGTATGGGTGTAAGAAGATAAGGACCACACCATATCATCCCCAGACAAATGGTCTATGTGAAAAGATGAACAACACAGTCATTGACATGCTGAAAACTTTACCGCTCGATGAGAGAAATCAATGGCCAGAAAAGCTACCTGACCTTGTGGATATCTACAATCATATCCCAGTTAGTTCTACCAGCTACGCGCCAGCTTATTTAATGCAAGCAAGACCAGGAAAACTTCCAATTGATTTAGAAATGGGGACCGTTGAACCAACCCAAGATTCTCCAGATGAAGATTGGAATCATCAACGCCAAGAACAGTACAGAAAAGTTCAAGAATGTGTTGAAAGAAATCTAAATCAGAGCAGAAGCAAGCAAGAACATGATTTCAACAAACATGCTTCAGCAGACCCCTTAACAACAGGTGAACTAGTACTCAAAAGAAAAAGAAAGACAAATAAACTAGATGACAATTGGGAAGCAGAACCCTACACAGTTATGCAGTCTAATTATGACAACTCCAAAACATGTGTAATCAGCACATAAGCTGATCTCCAGGCCACCGCCGAGACCGACCGCTGATTGGGTGACCAGGCACCATACTATGTGAAGGCATGCGGAGATCCCCGCTGCGTTGACATCAGTATGACTACGTTTGCACCTGCATGTCAGACATATGCAGACACAAACGCCAGTGTGAAATCAGCCTTAAGCCCCTTTCACATCAGCGTTTTTCGCTGATTGTGGCAGATGCGGCACATTTACCTCATCTGCCGCCTAACCGCCGCACTTGCGGTGCACTTGTGGCAAGCCCCATGCATTGTCTAAGGGGCTTGCGGCAGGTCTGGCATGTGTGTATAGCCGCGGTTGCGGCAGATGCAGTTTTTGTCCGGATCCACCGGATCTGGACAAAAACGCTGATGTGAAAAAGGCCTTACATTGACTGGGCCAGTGCCTGCTGGTTGTGCTGTAAGTGACATGTCCATCATATAGCCGAGGGAAGAAAGTGATAGCAGCAGAGAAGAGGATGAGAAAACTGTCTGCTGAGGGGAAGAAGCTCTATTCCTCAGCACCCAGCTTTCCCATGCTATCCTATCCTCTATTCCTCAGCTTTCCCATGTTCTGATTTCCATCAGCACCCAGCTTTCCCATGTTCAGATTTCCATCAGCACCCAACTTTCCCATGTTCTGCTATCATGGGAGAGCTGGGTGCTGAGCGAAATCAGAACATGGGAAAGCTGGGTGCTGAGGAAAAGAGGATTAGAAGAGCATGGCAAAGTTGGGTGCTGAGGGAAAGAAGGATAGAAGAGCATGAGAAAGCTGGGACTGAGGAAAGAGGATAAAAGAGCATGGAAAAGCTGGGTGCTGAGGGAAAGAGGATAGAGGAGCATGGGAAAGCTGGGACTGAGGAAAGAAGATAGAAGAGCATGGGAAAGCTGAGTGCTGAGGGAAAGCGGATAGAGGAGCATGGGAAAGCTGGATGCTGAGGGAAAGAAGATAGAGGAACATGGGAAAGCTGAGTGCTGAGGGAAAGCGGATAGAGGAGCATTGGAAAGCTGGATGCTGAGGGATAGAAGAGCATGGGAAAGCTGAGTGCTGAGGGATAGAGGATACAAGAGCTGAGTGCTGGGGAAAAGGTGTATAGCAGAGCAGGGGGTGGAAAAGGTGGGGGTGCTGAGGGAAACAAGCTCTTTCCCATCCCCTGCTGTGCTATACACCTTTTCCTCTGCACCCAGCTTTCCCATTATATCAGAACAAGTGTCAGCGTCATTATCCTGTACCCCAGCATCAGCGTCATTGTCCTGTACCCTCAGTGTCATTGTCCTGTACCCTCAGCCTCATTGTCCTGTACCCCCAGCGTCAATGTCCTGTACCCCCAGGGTCATTGTCCTGTACCCCCAGCGTCATTGTCCTGTACCCCCAGCGTCATTGTCCTATACCCCCAGCGTCACTATCCTGTACCCCAGTGTCAGTGTCATTATCCTGTACCCCAGTGTCATTATCCTGTACCCCCAGCGTCATTGTCCTGTACCCCCAGCGTCATTGTCCTGTACCCCCAGCGTCATTGTACTGTACCCCCAGCGTCATTGTACTGTACCCCCAGCGTCATTGTCCTGTACCCTCAGCGTCATTATTGTGTACCCCAGTGTCATTGTCCTGTACCCCAGCGTCATTGTTCTGTACCCCCAGCGTCATTGTCCTGTACCCCCAGCGTCATTGTCCTGTACCCCCAGCGTCAGCGTCATTGTCCTGTACCTCCGGCGTCAGTGTCATTATCCTGTACCCCCCAGTGTCAGTGTCATTATCCTGTACCCCCATCGTCAGTGTTATTATCCTGTACCCCCAGCGTCCTTGTCCTGTACCCCCAGTGTCAGTGTCATTATCCTGTACTCCAGTGTCAGTGTTACTGATTGGCTAGGAGCCAGGATGGGGGAGATATTTACTGTATGGGAGCCAGAATTAGGAAGATACATTAGTTTTAGTGACAACTGGGGGACCTAGTTTCTTTAGAGGCCAATTAAGGGACATTATTACTGCTGTAGTATATTTTACTTTTGAGCGTAATGTTTTTAATGATGAGAGGGAGCTCCTGTTTCTTTGCACTATGTCGCTTTTTTCGTCATCTGTCGTACTGTAGAAATTAGTGGAAAAGTGGTGGATGTGCTCTAGAAGATATTAGGTATAAATGTCTGTGTGTTATTTTCTATAGAGACGAGTCCTGGCTGGAAGACGTGATAATGGTCTGCGCTGTATGAAGAAGAATATGACTTCAGCTACAGACATCACTGGTGATCACTGTATTATCTGTGCATGTCCACTATACACTATATACAGAGGTCCTGTGTGTAATGTCACTCGTGATCACTATATCATCTCTACACATTACACTATATACAGTGCTCCTGTGTATAATGTCACTAATGGTAATATTAGTATTGTGTTTTTTATTAGTGACTGAACACTACAACACTGATCACTGTGTGGTGGTAAATTAATATGTAGTCTGTTCATGATGTGGCGGTATGTCTCCCTATGTGATGGAAGTAAGTGGTCTGGTTACAGTGTGGCATTATTTCTCACTTGTATGTGGTATTATTGGTCTTGGTATAGTGGATTGTAGTCGGTAATTTGTTATTTATGATATTAATGAGGAGAGATTCATTATTTCCAATAGAGATTAAATACTTGGAAGTTTAACCCATCCCTGTCCTGTGACTATTACTGTAAATAGTGGCAAATATTCACTTTTAGAGGTTGTCCGATGAAAATAAGTAATCATCTTTTCTAAGGCAATTGTGCATGTGTTCAGTATTTGGTGAGATTTTTACCTTAGAATTTGTAGCCTAAACCAGGAGTGGGTAAAACAAAAAAAAGGAAAAATGGTGCCCCTGGTTCTATTATATTTTTCCTCCTGGGTTTGGTTACAAATGCTGAGGTAAAATACTGACGAATAACTCAACATGTCCATGTGGCCTTTGGCTAAGTGATAAGCTTTTCTCCCCATTAGAGTGGAGCTGATGTACAGCTCGACCACTGATCCGCTCATTCCCTCGGTGGCTGTGAGTGCTGTGTTTGGCTTTTTCTGGAAGCCCCAATGATGATGAATGGAGCCGCGGTCACATCGGCTGCTGCATTTTATTATGGGGAAACTGCCACATTCTTCTGACGATGAGGTTTCCACTAGTCGGATTCCACCAATAAATAAGTGATCACTTACCAAACCTGTGGATCACTGATAACTTGTTTCCCCAAAGAAATCCTTTAATGCAAACCACAGCAATTGTACATCACAGTTATGGTGAGCGCACAGTGATGTGCTGGAGACGCCAATATAATGGGTGTAGCGGGTAACAGATATATATAGCATATATATATTGCATATAGCTGAAGGGTGGGCTCCTGGAGTCAATATCCCTGGTGGGCCCCAGGCACCCCAGTCCGACCCTGCCTGAACCCGTAACAACTAAACAGGCAATAACAAAATACACCAGATAATTGTTGGCATAAAATGGCCGAGAGTCTTTTTAATAGGGTTACATAAAATAAATAGTGAATAAATATAATAACTCATTAAATATAACTCCAAATAATGGAAAGTCCATATTAAATCTGTAATGACTGTAAAACTCCGCCTTATAATTGTAAACTTTCCCCACCCGGCCGCATCGGATATGGTGTGGCCACCCTCACACCCCTCAGCCATTTATCAATTGCCGCCTGCAAGCCAGTCTTAAAAATGTCTAATCCGATAGAATCTAAATGAATCCCATCATGATGGAAAAGCCCAGGTAAAAACCCTTCGAGCTCCAAATGCCTATGAGAAAATAACAGGCTTAAAGCGCTCCAAGGCCTTGTTAAAGCGTTTCCTAATGGAATCCAAAAAGAAGAGACCTGAAGAAGACCTGATCAGGCGCAGAATGATCTTGGAAAACACGAAAGTCGTACTCGGATACCTGGAATGGGCGACCAAAAGGTCGTGACGCACTTGCCATAGCAAATCAAGGGTCCATACTCTTCCGAGATCGTTACCAGCCAAATGGACCACAATCAGGTCAGGGAAAGGAAACCGATGGTATAAACTAGCTAGGGTAGAGCATAAGGGATCCCAACACATGTCCTTATGCCTGTACCACCAAATACCAACTAAATCAGTGGGAAAAGAAAGATTGCCAGTATAAGGATGCCTATGAGCCCTCTTTTCCGCCCAGTGGATGTATGAGTGTCCTACAATCCAAACAATTTTCCTTCAGGCTGGAGAGAAAAAATAATTAGATAACACTATCTGGATGTACTGTATGTCCCAGAAGCCCATCTCCCAATTCTGTGGATCTCGCTTTCAGCACACCCCATTCCAGCGGCCTCGGTCGCAGCCCCTATGTGAAAAGAATGGGAAGAAAAGCGTAAATCTCTCAAACCCAGTGCAGCAAGCGAGCGACAAAGAACCGTATTGAATTGAAACAATGTGAGAGGACGGGCATCCTCGTGCACAAACAAAGGTCCGTCCACTCTAGGACGGATCTCCAACCAATTCCGCAGATTCTCAAGTGGACATAGCTCAGACCCCGGAACCGCATGTAGATGTATGGGATCCCTCCCGGCAGACTTGATCTGTTTTAGACCTCCGCAGCTGAATAACCAAAATACGTCCTGCAAATGAGACATCCGTGACAGCAAGACAAGACGAGTGATCCCTACTGTACCATATCAATTCGCCAACGCGGAACACGCCAAAAAGCGCTAAATAAAAACAGGCTTTAAACAGGTAAACTTCAAATTTATTAAAACAGATAGAACACAATACTGTCCAAATGCGCGACAGTAAATCTAAGGTAATAGTCTCCATTGAATCCCCCTGCATGGGGATCAAGATGTAGAAAGCGATCTGACAACTTGGGCACAGTGATCTACTGGATCACTGCACCTGAGCTGTCAGATCTCTTTCTGCAGTTTGAACCCCATGCAGGGGGATGGGGGATCAGGGATCCCCCTGCAGGGGGATGGGGGATCAGGGATCCCCCTGCAGGGGGATGGGGGATCAGGGATCCCATGCAGGGGGATGGGGGATCAGGGATCCTCCTGCAGGGGGATGGGGGATCAGGGATCCCCCTGCAGTGGGATGCGGGATCAGGGATCCCCCTGCAGGGGGATGGGGGATCAGGGATCCCCCTGCAGGGGGATTGGGGATCAGGGATCCCCCTGCAGGGGGATGGGGGATCAGGGATCCCCCTGCAGTGGGATGGGGGATCAGGGATCCCCCTGCAGTGGGATGGGGGATCAGGGATCCCCCTGCAGGGGAATGGGGGATCAGGGATCCCCTACAGGGATATGGGGATCTGGGATTCCCCTTCAGGGGGATCAGGGATCCCCCTGCAGGGGATCATGCAGGGGGTCTTACCGGCGGCGGTGAGAGCGGCGGGGAGAGGAGGCGACAGAACGAGCAGGAGCCAAGCGGGAGGCGGCAGGAGGAGGCGGCAGCGGCAGGAGGAGGCGGAGGGCGCGGCGGCAGGAGGAGGTCGACGGCGGCAGCAGGAGGAGGTCGGCGGCGGCAGGAGGAGGTCGGCGGCGGCAGCAGGAGGAGGTGGAGGCGGCGGCAGCAGGAGGAGGCGGAGGCGGCGGCAGCAGGAGGAGGTGAGTAAAGGAAGCGGTCACCAGCGGGGGGCCCAGACACAGCAGGGGGCAGGGGGGACCCGGGGCAAAGGAGCAGGCACAGGCAGGGGGTTGTGTGCAGGAGCCGGGCACAGCTGACAGCCCGGCTCCTGCAGCGATCGCACAGGGAAACACTGATATTCAGCATTTCCCTGTGCGATCTTGATGTGATCGGTCGGTCAGATTGACTGACCGATCACATCGCTCTGAGTGTGGGGACCACTAAAAAGGGTCCCCCCACCTCTGCCCCTGACCCTTAGCTGTCACTGACAGCTTTTAGATTTGAGCTGTCACTGTTTGTTTACAAGCAGTGACAGTTCAAAGCCATGACGAGTATACTCGTCATGATGCGGGAACTGACATCTTTTCATGACGAGTATACTCGTCATTGGTCGTAAAGAGGTTAAGGAAGTGGAGAAACTCCAGTGCCACATTTAAGCAGCTCCTGAAAGTCATAATCACTTTCTAACAAGCTTTTAATATAACTAAGGGATTTGTGCCAGATCAGAACCCCAAACTACAGACACTGCGTTTTGGGGTACCTGCCCCTCATCAGTGTATTGTGAGAGATATTCTGATCTGGCTGTGTGAGTGGGCTAACACAAGGTCTGGGAACTTGCTATCTACATTATGGAGACAGCTAAGTAGGTGAGGAGTGAGGAGATTGTAAGCCACTTCCCTCCTCTTAGATATATGCAAATGTGCACTTCTTTAAGGAAGTGTGGAGAAACTCCAGTGCCATATTTAAGCTGTCTCCATAAGGTAGATAGCAAGTTCCCAGACCTTGTCTTAGCCCACTCACACAGCCAGATCAGAATATCCCACACACTACACTGATGAGGGGTAGGTAGCCCGAAACGCAGTGTCTATAGTTTGGGGTTCTGATCTGGCACAAATTCCTTAGTTATATTAAAAGCTTGTTGGAAAGTGATTATGACTTTGAGGAGCTGCTTAAATGTGGCACTGGAGTTTCTCCACTTCCTTAACCCCTTTACGACTAATGACGAGTATACTCATCATGAAAAGATGTCAGTTCCCGCATCATGACGAGTATACTCGTCATGGCTTTGAACTGTCACTGCTTCTAAACGAACAGTGACAGCTCAAATCTAAAAGCTGTCAGTGACAGCCAAGGGTTAGGGGCAGAGGTGTGGGCACCCCTGTTAACCCCTTCACCCACCCCCCCCTCCCCAATCACACTTATCTGCCGGCGGGTTGCACCGCAGCCGCCGGCAATGAGCTGATGCTCCAGCTCACCCTGTGTCCTGTCCCCGCCCACTGTGTCCAGCTCCCCCTGTGTCCTGTAGCCCCCCCTGTGTCCTGAGCCCCCTGTGTCCTGTCCCCGTCCCCTGTGCAGCCCCTCCTGTGTCCTGTCCCCGTCCCCTGTGCAGCCCCTCCTGTGTCCGGTCCCCGTCCCCTGTGCAGCCCCTCCTGTGTCCTGTCCCCGCCCCCTGTGTCCAGATCCCCGTGTCCTGTAGCTCTCCCCTCGTGCCCTGAGCCCCCTGTGTCCTGTCCCCGTCCCCTGTGCAGCCCCCCTGTCTCCCGTCCATCCCCGCCCTCCACCCTGCATTGTTTGGCTGCCGGCGGGCTTGTGCGCCCGCCGACGAAGCTGCAGGGCCCCCTCCTCCTCCTCCTCCTCCCTGCTGGTCCCGGTCCCCAGCCCCCGGTCCCCGGTCCCCAGCCCCACTCACCTATCCCGACGGGCTGCACGCTCGGTGCACCCGCCCGCACCGTCGGCCTCCTCTGCAGTCCGGTGTGGCTCCTCCTCTTCTCAGGGGGCTCCTCCTCCTCATCGCTGGGTAAGTATGAATGAATGAATGAATGAATGGATGGATGGATGGGTGGATGGGTGGATGGATGGATGGATGGGTGAATGGATGGATTGATGTGTGCGTGCGTGGATGTGCGTGCTTGGATGTGTGCGTACGTGGATGAGCGTGGATGTGGATGTACGTGGATGTGTGTGTGGATGTGCGTGGATGTCAGCATGCGTGCATGGATGTGTGCATGCGTGGATGTGGTTGTGTGCATGCGTGGATGTGCGTACGTGGATGTGCGTACGTGGATGTGCGTACGTGGATGTGCGTGGATGTGGATGTACGTGGATGTGTGTGTGGATGTCAGCATGCGTGCGTGGATGTGTGCATGCGTGGATGTGGTTGTGTGCATGCGTGGATGTGCGTACGTGGATGTGCGTACGTGGATGTGCGTACGTGGATGTGCGTGGATGTGGATGTACGTGGATGTGTGTGTGGATGTCAGCATGCGTGCGTGGATGTGTGCATGCGTGGATGTGGTTGTGTGCATGCGTGGATGTCAGCACGTGGATGTGTGTACGTGGATGTGCGTACGTGGATATGTGCGTATGTGGATATGTGCGTACGTGCATGTGCGTACGTGGATGTGCGTGGATGTGGATGTACGTGGATGTGTGTGTGGATGTCAGCATGCGTGCGTGGATGTGTGCATGCGTGGATGTGGTTGTGTGCATGCGTGGATGTCAGCACGTGGATGTGCGTACGTGGATGTGCGTACGTGGATATGTGCGTATGTGGATATGTGCGTACGTGGATGTGCGTACGTGGATGTGCGTGGATGTGGATGTACGTGGATGTGTGTGTGGATGTCAGCATGCGTGCGTGGATGTGTGCATGCGTGGATGTGGTTGTGTGCATGCGTGGATGTCAGCACGTGGATGTGCGTACGTGGATGTGCGTACGTGGATATGTGCGTATGTGGATATGTGCGTACGTGCATGTGCGTGGATGTGGATGTACGTGGATGTGTGTGTGGATGTGCGTGGATGTCAGCATGCGTGCGTGGATGTGTGCATGCGTGGATGTGCGTGTGTGGATGTGTGTGCGTGGTTGTGTGCATGCGTGGATGTTAGCACGTGGATGTGCGTACGTGGATGTGCGTACGTGGATGTGCGTGCGTGGATGATGGGTGCATAGGTGGATGGATGGGTGCAACAAGGGATCAAGTGTCCTCTTGTTATAGTCTCTGGGATCATAGTCAATGGTGCACTGTATAACTGATCATTGTCATACAGTGCACCATAACTCTGACCCCTGAGACTGTAGGAAGAGGACACTTGATCCCTTGCTGCAGTCTCTGGATCGAGCGTCGTGGGACCTTCGTTGTGGACTACGTCGGAGGCGATCGAGCGTCGTGGGACCTTTGTTGTGGACTACGTCGGATCTTTATAATAAAGATGGAGTCCGAATTTTGTTTGTGTTTTTTTTCAAATAAAAAGATTTTTCTCTGTGTGTATTTTCTGACTATTCACCAGAGATTCCTAATGGCGGGTCTAACATTGGCCCTATATTATGAATCTCGGGCTTAGTGCCAGCTGCCAATAAAAAGCTGGCATTAACCCCTTTATTACCCAGTTTGCCACCGGCACCAGGGCAACTGGAAGAGCATGGGTACAGCGCCAGAAAATGGCGCTTCAATGAATGCGCCATTTTCTGGGGCGGCTGCGGGCTGCAATTCGCAGCATGGGGGGCCAGAACGCTTGGGCCTTTCCATGCTGAGGATTCCAGCCCCCAGCTGCCTAGTTGTACCTGGCTGGGCCAAAAATATGGCGGAGCCCTACGTCATTTTTTTTTCTAGAATTAGTTCTAGAAATAAAAAAAAATAGGCTTCGCTGTATTTTTGGTTGCAGCCAGGTACAACGAGGCAGCTGGGGGTTGCTAGCAGTCTGTAGCTGCCAAGTTGTACCTGGCTGGACCAAAAATATGGCGGAGCCCTACGTCATTTTTTTTTTCTAGAATTAGTTCTAGAAATAAAAAAAAATAGGCTTTGCTGTATTTTTGGTTGCAGCCAGGTACAACGAGGCAACTGAGGGTTGCTAGCAGTCTGTAGCTGCCAAGTTGTACCTGGCTGGACCAAAAATATGGCGGAGCCCTACGTCATTTTTTTTTCTTCTAGAATTAGTTCTAGAAATAAAAAAAAATGGGCTTCGCTGTATTTTTGGTTGCAGCCAGGTACAACGAGGCAGCTGGGGGTTGCTGGCAGTCTGTAGCTGCCAAGTTGTACCTGGCTGGACCAAAAATATGGCGGAGCCCCACATCATTTTTTTTTCTAGAATTAGTTCTAGAAATAAAAAAAAGCCTTCGCTGTATTTGTAGCCAGCCATGTACAACTTGGCAGCTGCCTGACTGGAATCCTCAGCGTGGAGAGACTCAAATGTTGTGGGTCCCCCACGCTGCAAATTTCAACCCACAGCCACCCAAGAAAATAGCACATTCATTAGAGGCGGCATTTTCTGGTGCTGTACCCCAACTCTACCAGTTGCCCTTGTGCTGGTGGCACACGGGTTCTCCATATGCGACATGGTGTCCGCTAACAATTTCAATAGAAAATTAGCTCCAATTGTTAGCGGAAACCATGTCGGGTATGGAGAGCCCTCCCTGTGTGCCTGAACATTGGAGCTCCCCCACAAGTGACCCCATTTTGAAAACTAGACCCCGAAGGAACGTATCTTGATGCATAGTGAGCACTTTGAAGCCACAGATGCTTCACAAATTCATAAATAAAAATGAAAAAGCACGTTCTTTTCCACAAAAAGTTTCTTTTTTCATTTTTACAGATCAATTTGTGAAGCACCTGGGGGTTCAAAGTGCTCACTATGCATCTAGATACGTTCCTTGGGTGGTCTAGTTTCCAAAATGGGGTCACTTGTGGGGTAGCTCCAATGTTTAGGCACATAGGGGCTCTTCATATCCTACAAGGTGTCCGCTAACAATTCCAATTGTTAGTGGACACCATGTCGCGTATGGAGAGCCCCTGTGTGTCTCCACATTGGAGCTCCCCCACAAGTGACCCCATTTTGGAAACTAGACCCCCAAAGGATTATATCTAGATGCATAGTGAGCACTTTGAACCCCCAGATGCTTCACAAATTGATCCGTAATAATGAAAAAAGAAATTATTTGTGGAAAAAAAGTGCTTCTTCATTTTTACGGATGAATTTCTGAAGCATCTGTGGCTTCAAAGTGCTCACTATGCATCAAGATACGTTCCTTTGGGGGTCTAGTTTCCAAAATGGGGTCACTTGTGGGGGAGCTCTAATGTGGAGATACACAGGGACCCTCCAAACGCGACATGGTGTCCGCTAACAAATTGAGCTCATTTTCCATTCAAATTGTTAGCGGACACCATGTCGCGTTTGGAGGGTCCCGGTGTGTCTCCACATTGGAGCTCCCCCACAAGTGACCCCATTTTGGAAACTAGACCCCCTAAGGAACGTATCTAGATGCATAGTGAGCACTTTGAACCCCCAGATGCTTCACAAATTCATCAATAAAAATGAAAAAGCACTTTTTTTTTCCACACAAATTTTCTTTTTTCATTTTTACAGATCAATTTGTGAAGCACCTGGGGGTAGAAAGTGCTCACTATGCATCTAGATATGTTCCTTTGGGGGTGTAGTTTCCAAAATGAGGTCACTTGTGTGGGAGCTCCAATGTTGAGACACATGGGGACCCTCCAAACGCGACATGGTGTCCGCTAACAATTTGAATGGAAAATGAGCTCAAATTGTTAGCGGACACCATGTCGCGTTTGGAGGGTCCCTGTGTATCTCCACATTGGAGCTCCCCCACAAGTGACCCCATTTTGGAAACTAGACCCCCAAAGGAACATATCTAGGTGCATAGTGAGCACTTTGAACCCCAGATGCTTCACAAATTTATCCGTAATAATGAAAAAATAATTTTTTAGTGGAAAAAAAAAGTGCTTTTTAATTTTTACGGATGAATTTGTGAGGCACCTGGGGGTTCAAAGTGCTCACTATGCATCTAGATACGTTCCTTCGGGGGTCTAGTTTCCAAAATGGGGTCACTTGTGGGGGAGCTCCAATGTGGAGATACACAGGGACCCTCCAAACGCGACATGGTGTCCGCTAACAACTTGAGCTCATTTTCCATTCAAATTGTTAGCGGACACCATGTCGCATTTGGAGGGTCCCCGTGTGTCTCCACATTGGAGCTCCCCCACAAATGACCCCATTTTGGAAACTAGACCCCCTAAGGAACGTATCTAGATGCATAGTGAGCACTTTCTACCCCCAGGTGCTTCACAAATTCATCAATAAAAATGAAAAAGCACTTTTTTTTTCCACACAAATTTTCTTTTTTCATTTTTACAGATCAATTTGTGAAGCACCTAGGGGTAGAAAGTGCTCACTATGCATCTAGATATGTTCCTTTGGGGGTGTAGTTTCCAAAATGGGGTCACTTGTGGGGGAGCTCCAATGTGGAGACCCACAGGGACCCTCCAAACGCGACATGGTGTCCGCTAACAATTTGAATGGAAAATGAGTTCAAATTGTTAGCGGACACCATGTCGCGTTTGGAGGGTCCCTGTGTGTCTCCACATTGGAGCTCCCCACAAGTGACCCCATTTTGGAAACTAGACCCCCAAAGGAACATATCTAGGTACATAGTGAGCACTTTGAACCCCCAGATGCTTCACAAATTGATCCGTAATAATGAAAAAATAATTTTTTAGTGGAAAAAAAAGTGCTTTTTCATTTTTACGGATTAATTTGTGAGGCACCTGGGGGTTCAAAGTGCTCACTATGCATCTAGATACGTTCCTTCGGGGGTCTAGTTTCCAAAATGGGGTCACTTGTGGGGGAGCTCCAATGTGGAGATACACAGGGACCCTCCAAACGCGACATGGTGTCCGCTAACAATTTGAGCTCATTTTCCATTCAAATTGTTAGCGGACACCATGTCGCGTTTGGAGGGTCCCCGTGTGTCTCCACATTGGAGCTCCCCCACAAATGACCCCATTTTGGAAACTAGACCCCCTAAGGAACGTATCTAGATGCATAGTGAGCACTTTGAACCCCCAGATGCTTCACAAATTATCCATAAAAATTAAAAAAACACTTATTTTTCACAAAAAAATTCTTTTTGCCTACATTTTTTCAGTTTCACATGGGCAAAGGGATAAAATACATCCCAAAATTTGTTGGGCAATTTCTCCTGAGTACACCGATACCTTATATGTGGTCATAAACCACTGTTTGGGCGCACGGCAGGGCTCAGAAGTGAAGGAGCGCCATATCACTTTTTGAACGGAAAATTGGCTCTAAAATTCAAATTGTGCTCCTTCACTTCTGAGCCCTGCCGTGCGCCCAAACAGTGGTTTATGACCACATATGAGGTATCGGTGTACTCAGGAGAAATTGCCCAACAAATTTTAGGATGCATTTTATCCTGTTGCCCATGTGAAAATGAAAAAATTGAGGCTAAAAGAACATTTTTGTTACAAAAATTAAAATGTCTATTTTTTCCTTCAACTTTATTTTAGTTCCTGTGAAGCACCTGAAGGGTTAATAATCTTCTTCAATATAGTTTTGAGTAGCTTGAGGGGTGCAGTTTTTGGAATGGTGTCACTTTTGGGTGTTTTCTGTCATGTACACCCTCAAAGAGACTTCAAATGTGATGTGGTCTCTAAAAAATTGGTTTTGTAAATTTTGCTGGAAAAATGAATAATTGCTGATGAACTTTGAACCCTTATAACGTCCTACCAAAATTTTTTTTTTCTTCCAAAATTGTGCTGATGTGAAGTAGACATGTGGGAAATGTTATTTATTAACTATTTTGTGGCACATAACTCTCTGGTTTAGCAGAATAAAAATTAAAAATTTGAAAATTGCTAAATTTTCAAAATTTTTGCCAAATTTTTTATTTTTTCACAAATAAACGCAAAAATTATCGACCTAAATTTAATACTAACATGAAGCCCAATATGTCACGAAAAAACAATCTCATAATCGCTAGGATCCGTTGAAGCGTTCCAGAGATATTACCTCATAAAGGGACACTGGTCAGAATTACAAAAAATGGTCCGGTCATTAGGGTGCAAAGTGACTCGGTCCTTAAGGGGTTAAAGAAGTGCAAATTTGCATATATCTGAGAGGAGGGAAGTGGCTACAATCTCCTCACCTACTTAGCTGTCTCCATAAGGTAGATAGCAAGTTCCCAGAAGATGAACCATACAATTTGCAAAAAAAGGAGATTCCAGATGCCGTTTTACACGCACTAGCATGGCCGCATCCCTTGGCCACAAAACTTTCCAAAAAAACGTAAAATCACAAACACTCGAGTAGTTAAAAAGGAAACCTGCTCCATAGCACAAAACTGTAACCAAGCTGACCATGCGGCTGAGTATACAGTCCATGTAACCGGAGCCAGGGATCCACGAATACAGTCATACGCTATGTCGTGCATAAACGCCACAGGTGTTCCGGGCAAAGGAGGCCTTCCCGCTTAGTATCCAGAGGGATGGTGTTGGAATCCGCCCGCCTCTGGGAGAAAAAGGAGTCACACATCATATTACCAGATTCAGTGTCCAAAGTTGCTATCAGCCATATATTATGCCTTAAATGTTAGAAAACCAAGGTATGCAAAGTTCGGCAAGAACTGAATACTTCGATGACATCAAGTTGATAGCTCCAACTAAACCTGGACTGGTAAACACTAAAGTAATCCGTTTATTGGCTAACTCCGGGCCCCACAGTGACAAGGCAACTATTACAGCAAATGTCTTGTTTTTGACAAAATGATGTCTGTCAAAGAAGGCTGTAGCAAAAAGGGGAAACAAATGATCAACGCAACACCCACCATACACGAACCCCGGTCACGTGGTCTAAGAAGAGATCCAAGGCAGTTAACAAAGTAAACGGTGCCTGCAAACAGCAAACACCATTAAATTGCTGTAAAAAACGCAGCCAAACAAATAAATCTGTGCGCATCGCCGGGGTGATCCGGACATGAGCAAACGGGAAGGAAACACCGGGCATGCTGTCATAAAGCCGATGACAAAAACCCTGCCTACCGGCATGATGCGTGAAGCGACATTAAGGCTACCCACAAGAGACTGTAATGTCTTCAGAGTAACCTTAGGACGAGTAATCACTTGCTAAATGTTGCAGACAATTTTATTCACCTTTTCAGCTGAAAGTCAGCTTTCCATTCGCTCGGAATCCAATACGATGCCTAAAAATTTGAGAACCCGGAAGGGGCCCACGGTTTTCTCAGCTGCCAACAGGACTCCAAATTTCTCAGCGACATCCCGAAAACTTGACAGCAAATGAAAAATACCAGGAGAGTCCACAACTCCGAAAAACAAAAAGTCGTCCAAGTAGTGCAACATCCTATCGTACGGAACTGTACGCTCGGTAACCCACTGCAACAATGTAGCAAAAGCCTCAAACTAGAAGCAGGACAATGCGAAGCTCTTTCTGAATGTAGTAAAACACCACAGATTCGTGGCCACGAACAGATGCCAGGTTATCATGGCAATAACAGCCATGCCCCAGAAACAGGTATTCCTGTTGCCAAATCTTTTCCTTCATAGCAGGAGAGAGGTGAAAGCCCAAAGGAGAAAGAGTACAGACAATAGCCTCTTTAAGGAGGCTGTCTGAGACACTATGCGACCTCGACGTGGAAGGATGATGCATGACAGGGGAGGCCTGAACAGTATGAGAACCCAGGGCTTGACTAACCGCTTTCTACACTAAAGCAAAAGCCCTCCTCTCATCCCATACCTCCGTACCCTGTGTATCACATGTAGCATTCTCACCATGTTCTGAAGGCAGAAGAGGTACATCATGGTCCACCACAGGTCCCTGCACTGGGGAGCACGAATCCTTGCACCCGAAGCCATCATCGCTGGACGACTCCCTGTGAGAAGCCCAAGCATGGGCAGCAGAAGCTCCAGCTGGCGCTGAGGCGATCCCATGGCGAGGCTCCTGATCGTGGCAGACGCTGGAGCGGTGACTAAGAGGACGAATGGGTACCACCGACTCCGCTGGCATACACTGAAACCGGTCCAAGGATGGGTACTCCACGGACGTTCCCACCAGAGCACTGGATGGTGCTGTTGCGGTTGCAGGCTGGGCCATGAGACTACTGACATTCTCACAACAGGATTCTTTTGAGACCAGGCGTTCCCGCAAGATTTAGGGTTTCTTGCAGCTGTCCGGTCCCACACTTCTTAGGCACTTGGGATCGTCTGGTAGGCGATGGTTCGTGTGAGTAAATCCCCCTAGGCCGCCTCTTCCTCCTCTCTTGGCTCCTGCTAAGGCGCTCCTCCACAGTAGACCTCATATACCTCGGGATGGGGGAGGCAGCATCAGATCGCCCAGGCCTCGGGTCAACAGCCTCTCCTCGTACCGGATTGACTCCTGAAGTAGCAGCGGGAGCAGGGGAGACAGAATCTAAGCAGGCCTGTAGTCAGGAAAAGCCATCTTCACTGGCCAAACGCTTCCTTACATTTGCCATCAGGGTGTACATAGTGACACAGCAACAGGGCCGTTAACCCTTTACTCTTCCCCACTTGAGGATACCTCAAGGGATTTAAGACACCTGTATTAAACAAAAGACGTTAATAAACTATTCAATTCTAACAAGCCCTAACCTACTGTGGCGCCCCTGCAGACCAGTTGCCACGAGATGGCTCAGCAACTGGGACTGGTAAGTCGGTCACTCCACGCACACACCCAACACATTCCCCGATCCTAAGCCTAATTACTTCATTTTTAGTAATGGGATAGCGGGAGGAGCCAGGTGGAGGGTGGAGAGTTAGGACAGAACCCGGTAAGGGGTGGAGACGACACAACAAAAAGGGAATGCACAACACCAAGAAGGAGCCCAGAGCCCAGTTAGTTTGGAGGGAGAAGGAGAGAGAATAACAGAGACACCTGTCAGCCAAATAGTGAGAGAGAGACCAGACTGAAAGAACCCGGACCCGGCGGTCTGTCCCACCATATGGCTAGCCCGGGTCCCAGGTTGAGAACCGGGTCCAAGGTGTGTCCAAGTCAGCGGGGACAGCAGGGGACCAGGCTGGAACCAGAGTGCCGACTCTGCTGAAGTGGCAGGGAAGCTGCATGCCCCAACCATAAACTCTGACGGGGTGCAGGCTCTTTATGTCCCGAGACCTAACCTCCAGCACATTGAAAGGAAGGCCGTCGAACTAGGTCTAGGAAACCCGGAGGGGTGCCCACAGAGAGATCATGACCGCTGGACCGTAGCTAGTGTGCGAAATAGAGTGAAAGAGGCCTGAAAGGAACATGAAATGGGGTGTCGTAGACAAGCCATCACAGCTGCTGATAACACACCGGAGCCGCTGTTGTACTGACCTATGTTGTAACACCTAATGAGTGAAGAAGTAAACCCGCTAAAAGCTAAGAACTGTGTGAGACTTCATTTGTATGCCTGAGAGGTGGAAATTGAGTACGTGAGGCAGCAGCAGGAGGTGGCCTGAGGATACGGAGAACTTTACACCACACTTACACTTTCTATGCAGTAGCCCTGGGGATCAGCCCTACCTGTGGAGGGCTCAACATCTCTGCTGCAACCCCCATCATCCCCAGAGGTCCCAACTGCAGCAGTCGATACCTCTAGCCTCAAACCACAGGTGGCGTCACAATTTAGTTAATCAAAAACTGTTTTCCTCCTTTTATTGACTTGCCCAGGATCATGGAGCCGGGTCAGGACACTGTGACATCCTGCAGCTCCAGACGACGATGACGAGAGGGCCCAGTTCCGAGTACCTCACGGCCCCGGTAGGCAACTCACAACTATCTCCCATTTCTAAAGGCCACGAGCCCATGCAGCCCCTGCTCTATTTGTTGTGGGGGCTTTCCATTACAAACAGAGTGATCTATTTCAAGTGTTTATATCTGTTAATGTTGATGATTATGGCTTACAAGCCAGTGAAAACCCAAAAGTCATTATCTCAGAAAATTACAGTAGTGAGGATGAAGGGTTAAAAACTGCACTGCTGTATTCCATAAGACATCAAAAGGTTAATATAATAGTGATTTATTAGTCAACATGTATCAGGGATCCAGAAACCCCTTGAATCATGGCAAAATGATATTGATTTTTGATAATATTCTAATTCATTGAGATACACTAGTGTATATTATGTATATACTGACCACAGCTATATACACACAGCCTTTATAGTGTAATCATGAATCTTGGTATCTTTTAAAGGGTCTCCTGAGACTCTTTGTACCAGGCCCACAAGACCCTGGAGCCGGGCCCGTCCATGGTCTCAACGCAGCTCAATGAGTCCTTGTATGGGCGGTATTACAAGGTAATCAGTGTAGGGGGACTTCGTAGGAGAAGACGCAGGTCTGAGCCTCCTGCAGAATGATTGGCACCAGGCGGATCAGAGAGTCTCAGACGGCTGCACAGAGAGGCAGCCGGCGAGGCTCAGTGCGCGCTCCCGCTCCCGCCCGTGGACGCGCACTCCTCGTCTCCTAGCAACCAAAGGACGCGGCCTCACACTATAGTCCGCAGTGGAGCACAGGGGTCCGGAGCTGAAGACATGTCCTCTAAACAAGCCAAGAAGAAGGAGTCTGGGGCTGGGCACCGCCTGAGCTCGGCAATGGGGCAGACGCCCAGAGAGTAAGTGTGGATAAGGGTGGGTGCCCACAACACAGGAATCGCTGCAGGGTACTGTGCCATAGGGACCTGCCCGGCTCCTGGCCCAGGGGCATATAATATGTGTTAACTCTGGATGTCCTAGAGAACTACTGGAGCACATATGTGTTCGACCCCTGGTCTGTGGCACATATGTGTGACCCTGGTCTATGGCATGTGTGTGTGACCCTGGTGTGTGGCACGTGTGTGTGTGTCCCTGGTCTGTGACATGTGTGTGTGTGACCCTGGTCTGAGGCACATGTGTGTGTGACCCTGGTCTGTGACACGTGTGTGTGACCCTGGTCTGTGGCACATGTGTGTGTGTCCCTGGTCTGTGACATGTGTGTGTGACCCTTGTCTGTGGCACATGTGTGTGTGACCCTGGTCTGTGGCACAGGTGTGTTACCCTCGTCTGTGGCACATGTGTGTTACCCTCGTCTGTGGCACATGTGTGTGACCCTGGTCTGTGGCACATGTGTGTGTGTGACCCTGGTCTGTGGCACATGTGTGTGACCCTAGTCTGTGGCACATGTATGTGACCCTGGTCTGTGGCACGTGTGTGTGACCCTGGTCTGTGGCACGTGTGTGTGACACTGGTCTATGGCACGTGTGTGTGACCATGGTCGGTGGCATATGTGTGTGACCCTGGTCTGTGGCACATGTGTGTGACCCTGGTCTGTGGCATGTGTGTGTGACCCTGGTCTGTGGCACGTGTGTGTGTGACCCTGGTTTGAGGCACATGTGTGTTACCCTGGTCTGTGGCACATGTAAGTGACCCTGGTCTGTGGCATGTGTGTGTGACCCTAGTCTGTGGCACGTGTGTGTGTGACCAAAGTCTGTGGCACGTGTGTGCGACCCTGGTTTGTGGCACATGTGTGTGTGTGACCCTGGTCTGTGGCACGTGTGAGTGTGACCTTTGTCTGAGGCACATGTATGTTACCCTCGTCTGTGGCACATGTGTGTGTGTGACCCTGGTCTGTGACACGTGTGTGTGGCCCTGGTCTGTGGCACATATGTGTGTGTGACCCTGGTCTGTGACACATGTGTGTGACCCTGGTCTGTGGCACGTGTGAGTGTGACCCTGGTCTGTGGCACATATGTGTGTGACCCTGGTCTTTGGCACATATGTGTGTGTGACCCTGGTCTGTGGCACATGTGTTTGTGACCCTGGTCTGTGGCACAGGTGTATATGACCCTGGTCTGTGGCACGTGTGTGTGACCCTGATCTGTAGCACGTGTGTGTTACCCTCGTCTGTGGCACATGTGTGTGTGACCCTTGTCTGTGGCACGTGTGTGTGTGACCCTGGTCTGCGGCACATGTGTGTGTGACCCTGGTCTGTGGCACAGGAGTATATGACCCTGGTCTGTGGCACATGTGTGTGTGACCCTAGTCTGTGGCACGTGTATGTGACCCTAGTCTGTGGCACGTGTATGTGACCCTAGTCTGTGGCACATGTGTGTGTGTCCCTGTTCTGTGACATGTGTGTGTGTGACCCTGGTCTGAGGCACATGTGTGTGTGACCCTGGTCTGTGACACGTGTGTGTGACCCTGGTCTGTGGCACATGTGTGTGTGTCCCTGGTCTGTGACATGTGTGTGTGACCCTTGTCTGTGGCACATGTGTGTGTGACCCAGGTCTGTAGCACATGTGTGTGTGACCCAGGTCTGTGGCACTGCCATCTAAATATGTGATGGTGTCATATGGGCACAGTCTAATAGTTACTAAACTCACTACCTGGCAACCAACAGACTACAGTGTCACAGCATAGATGTAGGGAATAATCCATGTAAGGCTCTGATGTGGCACTAATGTGTGAGTATAACCACTGTGTGATGACATTATATTATGTTTACTACTATATGGAGGTACTGTGTGATGACATTATATTATGTGTACTACAATATGGAGGTACTGTGTGATGGCATTATACTATGTGTATTACTTTATGGAGGTACTGTGTGATGGCAATATACTATGTGTACTACTATATGGAGGTACTGTGTGATGGCATTATACTATGCGTAGTACTATATGGAGGTACTGTGTGATGGCAGTATATTATGTGTACTACTATATGGAGGTACTGTGTGATGGCAATATACTATGTGTATTACTATATGGATGTACTGTGTGATGGCAATATACTATGGCCAGGGTCACATTTGCGATGTGCCCCTAGCCTGCCGGATTCCGGTATTATCTTAGAACTTTTTCCAGCGCCGCATAGCGTTTCCGCTATGCGGTGCTGGAAACCGCTGCCCTTAGTTACCCGCTGTTTACCTGCACGACCTGTCACACAGGCAGCGGCTCGGAGGGCGTTTTACAGCGCCGCACAGGAAACCGTTGCAGACACGATTTCCTGTGCGGCGCTGTAAAACGCCCTCCGAGCCGCTGCCTGTGTGACAGGTCGTGCAGGTAAACAGCGGGTAACTAAGGGCAGCGGTTTCCAGCACCGCATAGCGGAAACGCTATGCGGCGCTGGAAAAAGTTCTAAGATAATACCGGAATCCGGCAGGCTAGGGGCACATCGCAAATGTGACCCTAGCCTATGTGTATTACTATAAGGAGGTACTGTGTGATGGCAATATACTATGTGTACTTCTATATGGAGGGACTGTGTGATGGCAATATACTATGTGTATTACTATATGGAGGTACTGTGTGATGGCAGTATATTATGTGTGCTACTATATGGAGGTACTGTGTGATGGCAATATACTATGTGTATTACTATATGGAGGTACTGTGTGATGGCATTATACTATGTGTATTACTATATGGAGGTACTGTGTGATGGCAGTATATTATGTGTGCTACTATATGGAGGTACTGTGTGATGGCAATATACTATGTGTATTACTATATGGAGGTACTGTGTGATGGCAATATACTATGTGTATTACTATATGGAGGTACTGTGTGATGGCAATATACTATGTGTATTACTATATGGAATTACTGTGTGATGGCAATATACTATGTGTATTACTATATGGAGGTACTGTGTGATGGATATATACTATGTGTATTACTATATGGAGGTACTGTGTGATGGCAATATACTGTGTGTACTACTATATGGAGGTACTGTGTGATGGCATTATACTATGTGTATTACTATATGGAGGTACTGTGTGATGGATATACTATGTGTACTACTATATGGAGGGTCTGTGTGATGGCTATATACTATGTGTATTACTATATGGAGGTACTGTGTGATGGCAATATACTATGTGTATTACTATATGGAGGTACTGTGTGATGGCAATATACTATGTGTATTACCATATGGAGGTACTGTGTGATGGCAATATACTGTGTGTACTACTATATGGAGGTACTGTGTGATGGCAATATACTATGTGTATTACTATATGGAGGTACTGTGTGATGGCAATATACTATGTGTATTACTATATGGAGATACTGTGTGATGGCAATATACTATGTGTATTACTATATGGAGGTACTGTGTGATGGCTATATACTGTGTGTATTACTATATGGAGGGACTGTGTGATGGCAATATACTGTGTGTACTACTATATGGAGGTACTGTGTGATGGCAGTATACTATGTGTATTACTATATGGAGGGACTGTGTGATGGCAATATACTATGTGTACTACTATACTATGCGTAGTACTATATGGAGCTACTGTGTGCTAGTATTATACTATGTGGTACTGCTATTTTAGGCTAGGGTCACACTTAAATATAGGATTGTGTTCACCGCATCCAGATCCGGATCCGGTTACCGCATTGTGGGGCTTAGAACCGCTCAGAAAACTGCAGCCTGCATGATTTTTCACACAGGCTGCAGATCCGGAGCCGCTAACCGGATTGCTTTACGAGCAATCCGGTTACCATAATGGGCTCCTATGAGGAGCGTTTCCTGCTCCAGTTTTGGACTTTTTAAAAGCTCAAAACCGGATCAGGATTTGAAAATATTACCGCATGTGTGACCCTAGCCTGTATTGTGTTTTTTTATTGTTACCTATTACCGCTCGTAAACAAACCACTGTATTTTGAAACTCTGCGGAATATGTTAGCGTTATATAAATAAAGATTTCTTTTTTCTTTTTTTTTTAAAAAAAACATATTTTATTAATTTTCAAAACATACAGTAATGAGAAACAACAATTCCCAACATTGGGATTCCATACCTTACAATGACATAACATCATACGGAATTTTCATAACCAAATCATTGCAAAACATTTGAACTGTATCCTTCATTAAATCCGTTCCACCCCCCCAAACCCCTCAGATTCTAATCTCTGCAGTTTGTGTTGTCATTATGGTATTGGGGTATTACCCCCAATCCTTTCAAGGAGATACCATTGGGTGTTTTCGAATTGACCCCTAAGCTGACCTCTAACTTCTTCACCAAGCATCGGGAGGAACATTGACCAGGTATTCAAGAATCTCCCCACCATTTTCTCATAGGGTAGGGTCACATTGGCGTTTTTTGTTTAAAATCCTGATCCGGTTTTGAGCTTTAAAAATGCTCAAAACCGGACCAGGAAAGGCTCCTGATGGAAGCCTATGCAAAACACCGGATGGCTTCACAAGCCATCCGGTGGCCGGATCCGGCACTGCTGCCTGCGTTTAAAATCATGCAGGCAGCAGTTTTCGCAGCGTTTCTGGGACCGCACTGCGGTCACCGGATGGCTCAGGATGTGTAATCCTGAGCCATCCGGTAACTGCAGAGTGTGCGGATCCCGATCGGCCAAGTTAATAAAGAGTTAATTAAAGTACAGAACTGACTGTTAGAGGTCTGTAGGGGGGCTTAGACCCCCCTACAGACCGGGCGGCCACTTCTATAGTGTTCTTCTACAATAATAGTACCTATGGCACGGGCTGATCTGAGCTCCGTGCATGTGGTGCAAATATCCCCCTCCCCCTATCACTATACAGGGGTGCATACACCCCTGTAGTACAGTACTGCTTTATTTAATGTATAAACAGCAAGATTTGTACCAAACGGCAGAGAATTATATATTTACATGTCCCATAGGCAGAGTTGAGTGATTTCCATGGGCGGGGCTGTGTGCATTAGCCTCCGCCCGCTCCTTCTTGATGGCCGCCCCCTCTGGCCGTAATCCAGTGTTCTGGGGGTGGCCGAGTCGTTAAAGGGGCGTGGCTAACCATGAGCCGCGGTTAGCCACGCCCCTTTAACGACTCGGCCACCCCCAGAACACTGGATTATGGCCAGAGGGGGCGGCCATCAAGAAGGAGCGGGCGGAGGCTAATGCACACAGCCCCCCATGGAAATCACTCAACTCTGCCTATGGGACATGTAAATATATAATTCTCTGCCATTTGGTACAAATCTTGCTGTTTATACATTAAATAAAGCAGTACTGTACTACAGGGGTGTATGCACCCCTGTATAGTGATAGGGGGAGGGGGGATATTTGCACCACATGCACGGAGCTCAGATCAGCCCGTGCCATAGGTACTATTATTGTAGAAGAACACTATAGAAGTGGCCGCCCGGTCTGTAGGGGGGGTCTAAGCCCCCCTACAGACCTCTAACAGTCAGTTCTGTACTTTAATTAACTCTTTATTAACTTGGCCGATCGGGATCCGCACACTCTGCAGTTACCGGATGGCTCAGGATTACACATCCTGAGCCATCCGGTAACCGCAGTGCGGTATTCTGCACACATTTTTGAATAAAAATGTGTGTGACCGGAATTGCATTCACCGCATCCGGATCCGGATGCGGTGAATGCAATTCATGTTTGCAATGTGACCCTACCCTTAATTTGTCAATGCATGCATCCAGTCCATACGAAAAAGGAACATTACCTTAAGGCCCTGTCACACATAAAGAGATCGCTAACGAGATCGCTATTGGGATCGCTGTTGCGTCACGAAATCGTGACGCACCAGCGATGTCGTTCTGTGTGACACGCACCAACGATCTGGCCCCTGCTGTGAGATCGCTGATCGTTACACACTGCTGTGGGTCATTCCTGCGTCGTTGTGCTCCCGCTGGGAGCGCTACATCGTTGTGTTTGACAGAGATAATAAGCAATGATCTCAATGCTATGCTATGGAGAGAAGATTCACAACGACCTCGGTATAATTCTGGATCGCTAGTGCGTCATTTTTCACATCGTTGGTGAAATACCGGTTTGACATCTTACCAGCGATGTGTAAACGACGCACCAGCGATCTCTGCACATAGTTATTGGGATCGGGATCGCTGATGCGCCGTTATGTGAGACTGGGCCTTTAGACTGTATCAGGACCTTGGTCGGTGGTTCTGGGCTCAGCCATTGTTGCAGGATGCTCTTTCTGACTGCCGATGCCCACATTATTAACATTGCTTTTACATTCCTTGGGAATGATGTCTCCCAATTCTATTAACCATTTTGCCGTGCCCGTAGTGTCTCCCTCCCACGACCACTCCCGTCTCAATATTGTATAGATACCGCTGGTTGATATAGGTTGTATTCTAGCATTTCTGAGAGATTTGTTCAATTTGTTTCCCCGTCCTCCTGTCTGAGTGTCTGGTTTACCTTTTTTTTTTTTTAACCATTTAAGTTTTTATTAAAATAAAAGCATGTATAGAACAGGGTTTCCAACATTGAAAATTTTAAAATGGGAGAGTAAAGGGAAGGTAAGGAGGGGAAAGGGGGGGAACAAGACATTTAAACTGCAACAATGTTCATCAGGGATACAGCATAAAGATAAGCATTATCACAGACCATAATAAGTAAGACATGAGAACCGTCAAATGTTAAGGCTAGGGTCACATTTGCGATGTGCCCCTAGCCTGCCGGATTCCGGTATTATCTTAGAACTTTTTCCAGCGCCGCATAGCGTTTCCGCTATGCGGTGCTGGAAACCGCTGCCCTTAGTTACCCGCTGTTTACCTGCACGACCTGTCACACAGGCAGCGGCTCGGAGGGCGTTTTACAGCGCCGCACAGGAAACCGTTGCAGACACGATTTCCTGTGCGGCGCTGTAAAACGCCCTCCGAGCCGCTGCCTGTGTGACAGGTCGTGCAGGTAAACAGCGGGTAACTAAGGGCAGCGGTTTCCAGCACCGCATAGCGGAAACGCTATGCGGCGCTGGAAAAAGTTCTAAGATAATACCGGAATCCGGCAGGCTAGGGGCACATCGCAAATGTGACCCTGGCCTAAGAGATACTCTATATGGACTCAGCAAATATAAGTCAGGCAAGATTTGACATTAGGGTGGAGACACAAGTTCTGCTCTGGAGGGAACCGACTGCAACTTCCAGTGACTGGCAAGGCATTGCCTGGCCGCCACCAAAATATTGGAGATTATAGGTTGCAGGGGGGAGGGAAAGTCTATCAGTGAAACACCCAGGACCGCCAGCTGTTTTGATAATGTGAAGGGTAGATGAAGAATTTCAGCAATCAGAGCTTCAACCTGGGCCCAGAAGGCGAGCACTTGTGGGCAATCCCATCAGACGTGAGCAAGAGTGCCTCTGCTGCCACAGCTCTTCCAACGCAATGGGGAGGGGGAGAGATGTATCTTAGCCAGTTTAACAGGAGTGAGGTACCAGTGGAGCTGGATTTTCTTTAATTGTTCAAGGTGGCCCAGGCAGGAGGAAAACTTGGTCGCGTGGGTCATAGCAAATTCCCAGTCTTCCATGGGAGCTTCAAATGAGAATAGAGATTCCCAAGCAGTCATAAATTGGGGTTTATGTGAACTGATATTGCATAGCAGTGATTTGTATAGAACTGAGAGCCCGTGAGGCATGCTGGTGCCCGGTTTGAAGTACTGCTGAGCAGGGGAGGCCGAGAGGTCATGGGAGAGGCTGAAGAGACTATGGCTCCCCAGGAGGCTGCGTAGCTGCAAGTATTTAAACAGTTCTGAGTCGGGAACGAGGTATTGTCTCTTCAAATCCGAAAAGGACTTCATGCCAGATAGATGGAAGAAGTCCTTCACGCTTTGGATGCCACATGACAACCAAGAGGCCAAGGACAAATTGGGAATGACACATTCAATAGAACTTAGGGAGATGTACTGGGCTATAGAGGGAAAGGAAGCAGGGCATTCCGTAGACCAGATTTTGGTAGCAGCTGCCATAGTACGGAGGGGCAGTAATGCATTATTGGGGCTGAGAAGTTGTGCCTCCAGTAACAACCGTAGGGATTTACGGGGTGCATAATGAGATTCCATCAGATACCACGGGAGTGTGGAGTCACTCTCCAGCCATATTTTGATAGGATCTAGGAGGGCAGCCCTATGATAGAGGGCTATGTTTGGCGAGGCCAGGCCCCCTTTATTATATGGCAACGACATAAGTTGACGTTTTATTCTGTGGGGCTTGCCATTCCAAATGAATTTGTCTAGAATAGTCTGAAACCGGGACAAGTGTTTTGCAGGGAAGGACAAGGGGATGCATCTAAATAGGTAAATGAGCTTGGGCAATAGGAGCATTTTGGAGGCCTGAATTCTCGCCATCCATGAGAGGGGAGCTTTGGAGAAGTTATCAATCTCCTTATTAAGTTCCAGGATGATCGAATCAGAGTTGGTTCTAATTATGCGTAGGGTCACATTGAAAACCTAAATTGCATTCACCGCATCCGGATCCGGATGCGGTGAACGCAATGGCGGGCACACACATTTTTTTCAAAAATGTGTGCTGAATCCCGCACTGCGGTCACCGGATGGCTCAGGATGTGTAATCCTGAGCCATCCGGTAACTGCAGAGTTTGCGGATCCCGGCTATTGGCGGGATCCGCAACCTTAATAAAGAGTTAAATTGTTGATCTCAATGACTGTTTAAGGTCTGTAGGGGGGCTTAGACCCCCCTACAGACCGGCCGACCACTTATACAGTGTTCTTGTACAATTTCACAATGGGCACGGGCTCTTCGGAGCAAAGTGCCCCCCCCCCCCCGTATCACTATACAGGGGTGCATACACCCCTGTATTACAATGATGCATTAATGATGTGTAGTCCAAAAAGGATTTTATCACTCGCAATGTAAGTTTATACTTACAGCATGTAAGTTGTAGGCAGAGTCCAGCGAAATCCATAGGCGGGGCTGTGTGCAGCAGCCTCCGCCCGCTTCATGTTGATGGCCGCCCCCTCTGGCCGTAATCCACTGTTGTGAGGGCGGATACGTCGTTAAAGGGGCGTGGCTAACCTCGGCACATAGTTAGCCACGCCCCTTTAACGACGTATCCGCCCTCACAACAGTGGATTACGGCCAGAGGGGGCGGCCATCAACATGAAGCGGGCGGAGGCTGCTGCACACAGCCCCGCCTATGGATTTCGCTGGACTCTGCCTACAACTTACATGCTGTAAGTATAAACTTACATTGCGAGTGATAAAATCCTTTTTGGACTACACATCATTAATGCATCATTGTAATACAGGGGTGTATGCACCCCTGTATAGTGATACGGGGGGGGGGGGCACTTTGCTCCGAAGAGCCCGTGCCCATTGTGAAATTGTACAAGAACACTGTATAAGTGGTCGGCCGGTCTGTAGGGGGGTCTAAGCCCCCCTACAGACCTTAAACAGTCATTGAGATCAACAATTTAACTCTTTATTAAGGTTGCGGATCCCGCCAATAGCCGGGATCCGCAAACTCTGCAGTTACCGGATGGCTCAGGATTACACATCCTGAGCCATCCGGTGACCGCAGTGCGGTCCCGGCAAACGCTGCGAAAACTGCTGCCTGCATGATTTTAAACGCAGGCAGCAGTGCCGGATCCGGCCACCGGATGGCTTGTGAAGCCATCCGGTGTTTTGCATAGGCTCCTATGAGGAGCGTTTCCTGGTCCGGTTTTGAGCTTTTTTAAAGCTCAAAACCGGATCAGGATTTTAAACAAAAAACGCCGATGTGACCCTGGCCTATGTCAGCCAAGCGCGTCAACTTTATTCCGAGATAAGTGAATCCCATTGGTGACCAAATAAATGAGTAAAGGGACTGGATCCGCATTTGTAACTGAGGAGAGAGAAATAGAGGGAAAAGTGTAGATTTGGTCAAGTTGAGTCTATAATAAGAGGCGGCAGAGAAGTCTCGCAAAAGAGAGGAAATAGCTTCCAGTGAGGACAATGGGTCGGAGCAGGTGAAAACCACATCGTCTGCATATAATCCAATTTTAAATTCGGAGTCACCCAGGGGAATGCCTCTAATGTTTGGAGATTGTCTGACTATGGCAGCGAGAGGTTCCATGACCAACGCGAAGACAATGGGGGAGAGGGGGCACCCTTGACGCGTTCCGTTCGTAATTTGGAATGATCGAGAATTGAAGCCAGAAGCACGAACGTAGGCACATGGGTTAGAGTAGAGCCCCATAATAGCCTTGGAGATTGTGCCCGTAAGGCCGAATCTCGTCAAGGTGGACTGAATGTAACCCCAGTGTACCCTGTCAAACGCTTTTTCGGCGTCAAGGGACAGGAATACACTGGGGAGGTGACCCCTCTCCTCCACATCCAGCAGGTTAATCAATCGTCTCGTACCATCTCTCGTCTGCCTCCCCGGTACAAACCCAACTTGATCAGGATGGATAAGGGATGGGAGAATAGTTAACAGTCTGTTGGCCCAGAGTTTCGCATATATTTTGACATCGGTGTTGAGTAAGGCTATTGGTCTAAAATTACCTGGAGAAGTTGGAGGCTTTCCTGGTTTCGGGAGAGTAGCGATAGAAGCCCTGAGGCCCTCGGGTTTAATGGAGCCGGAGGAAGACCAGAAATTAAAAAGGCGGCGAAGATATGGGGTAAGGATGGGTAGAAATTGGTCATAATAGGGGAATGAAAACCCGTCGGGGCCAGGAGCGGTTTTTTTCTTAGAGTTTTTGATGATTTGGGAGATTTCATCGTCGTGAATAGGGGCATTAAGAAATGATAATTGTTCTGCCGTAGCTCTCGGCAGATTCGCTCTGTCTAGGAAGGAGGAGATAGTAGATTGTGAGGGTTGGGGGATTGTAGGGTCAGTAGAAAGGTTATAGAGAGAGGAATAGTAGGATGCAAACTCATCCGCTATTTGGATGGGGTTAAAAATCTTGGAGGAATTTGATTTGGTCAGAAAGGGGATCCTCGATTGTGTTTCTTTTTTTTTCAAGAAATGATGGGAGTACTGGTGTGTCACGGTCCGCGCTGCTGTGGTATGGATAAACTCACCAAAGAGCCAAATATATTTTCATCCTTTATTCCTCCTCTCTCCTACGCGTTTCAGCGCCACACCCGGCGCCTTCCTCAGGGACATGTCCCTGAGGAAGGCGCCGGGTGTGGCGCTGAAACGCGTAGGAGAGAGGAGGAATAAAGGATGAAAATATATTTGGCTCTTTGGTGAGTTTATCCATACCACAGCAGCGCGGACCGTGACACACCAGTACTCCCATCATTTCTTGGATTCAAACCACTATCCAGTGGTCGGTGGAGGTCCTGCAGCAGCTGGAACAGATTACAAAAACGCCTTCAAACCAGTTGTGGGGATCACAACTGGACCAGGTGAGCAGCTTCACAGCACCACCATCACACATAAGTGTCACTAGTGATAGGGCACTATTGCGACTCTTGTCCCCCTCCCTATTTTCTTTTTTTTTGACGCGCCTGGCTAACAAAGCCCCAGCCCTGTCCCCCATGGAATAAAATGTAGCTTTAGATTTCTTGAGACAGTGTTCTGATTTCTGTAATAACACATGACGGATCCTCAACCGAATGGCAGAGAGGTTAGAGAAAATCTGTTGTGTAGGAGATTGCTTATGGCGGGCTTCCAGATCAGCTAACAATTTAAGGGCGTCTTGGAGGGCTTTGGTGTGTTTCCGCTTAATGGACGACGCCATCTTAATGAAAAGGCCTCGGATTACTGCCTTATGGGTAAACCAAAGATATCAATCAGCGTCTCGTTGTTATCCTGGTTTACCTTTTTGAGCCAAACTTCTTGCCTGCAGGAACAGGAATGGTTTATTCACAAAAATAGGGAACCTTTGTTTCGCGGTGTCATAAGTAATTATAGAGAATTTATTATCCATCAAATCTACCGCCATCATACAACCTTGTTCTACTAGATCTACATACGTCTGTGGTGACTTTCCTCCCAAAAAGTCTGGATTATCCAGGAATGGCATGAATGGTGACACCCCAGCACTCACACCGCACATTTTTCTAGATTTCCTCCACCCTTTTATTGTTTACCATATAATGGGGAGTCGGTCAATGTTGGCAGGAAACTTATCATTATTTAGATGCATCAAAGCAGTCAACGAAGCAAACGGACTGAGGGCTTGGTCTAATTTCACATTGGTACAGTGGGACGTTCCTTTCATTCAATTAATAGTGTATCTTAAGTTTGCTGCCAAATTGTACCGTCCTATGTCTGGGAAGTTTATTCCCCCTTCCTCTCTCCGAGCCTGCAATTTCGTCAGCCCAATTCTTGATCTCTGCCCTGTACCCCAAATAAACATTCTAAAAGCTTTGTTTAGTGTGTGTGTATGTGTGCTTTACAGAGTAGTAGGGGCAATGTTTGAAAGATGTACATTCATTTAGGGAAAATTATCATTTTTATTAAGTGGCAACGTCCTGAAAATGACAGCGAGAACTGTTTCCATGATGTCAATAATTGGAGTATTGAAGTTATAAGGGGCTTAATGTTTCATTTGTATAAAGTATCTAAGGGTAGGGTCACATTGGCGTTTTTTGTTTAAAATCCTGATCCGGTTTTGAGCTTTAAAAAAGCTCAAAACCGGACCAGGAAAGGCTCCTGATGGAAGCCTATGCAAAACACCGGATGGCTTCACAAGCCATCCGGTGGCCGGATCCGGCACTGCTGCCTGCGTTTAAAATCATGCAGGCAGCAGTTTTCGCAGCGTTTCCAGGGACCGCACTGTGGTCACCGGATGGCTCAGGATGTGTAATCCTGAGCCATCCGGTAACCGCATAGCTTGCAGTTCCCGATCGGCAAAGTTAATAAAGATTTAATTTGAGTACCGAAATGACTGTTAGAGGTCTGTAGGGGGGCTTAGACCCCCCTACAGACCGGGCGGCCACTTCTATAGTGTGTTCTTCTACAATTTTACCTATGGCACGGGCTGATCTGAGCTCCGTGCATGTGATCCAAATATCCCCCCTCCCCCTATCACTATACAGGGGTGCATACACCCCTCTAGTACAGTACTGCTTTATTTAAGTTATAAACAGCAAGAATTGTCCCAATCGGAAGATAAGTATATATTTACATGTTCCGTAGGCAGAGTCCACTGATTTCCATGGGCGGGGCTGTGTGCAGTAGCCTCCGCCCACTCCTTCTTGATGCCCGCCCCCTCTGGCCGTAATCCAGTGTTGTGGGGGTGGCCGAGTCGTTAAAGGGGCGTGGCTAACCGTGGCTCATGGTTAGCCACGCCCCTTTAACGACTCGGCCACCCCCACAACACTGGATTACGGCCAGAGGGGGCGGGCATCAAGAAGGAGTGGGCGGAGGCTACTGCACACAGCCCCGCCCATGGAAATCAGTGGACTCTGCCTACGGAACATGTAAATATATACTTATCTTCCGATTGGGACAATTCTTGCTGTTTATAACTTAAATAAAGCAGTACTGTACTAGAGGGGTGTATGCACCCCTGTATAGTGATAGGGGGAGGGGGGATATTTGGATCACATGCACGGAGCTCAGATCAGCCCGTGCCATAGGTAAAATTGTAGAAGAACACACTATAGAAGTGGCCGCCCGGTCTGTAGGGGGGTCTAAGCCCCCCTACAGACCTCTAACAGTCATTTCGGTACTCAAATTAAATCTTTATTAACTTTGCCGATCGGGAACTGCAAGCTATGCGGTTACCGGATGGCTCAGGATTACACATCCTGAGCCATCCGGTGACCGCAGTGCGGTATTATGCACACATTTTTGAGAAAAAATGTGTGGGACCGGCATTGCATTCACCGCAACCGGATCCGGATGCGGTGAATGCAATTTAGATTTCCAATGTGACCCTACCCTAAGTCTGCCGTGATAAGAACCCCCAAATACTTTATAGATGAGTTGCACCATTTGAAAGGAATGGATTGAGTCTGTTCCCCTTCTCCGAGAGTGCCAAAGCTTCTGATTTATTGTAGTTTATTTTAAAACCAGAACATCCACTGTAATTCTCTATGATTTTCATTATTATGGGTATCTCTCTCTCGGGATTCGAGATGAACAACAGGACATCGTCTGCAAAGGCTGCTATTTTGTAAGCCACCCCCCCCCCCCATCTCTATGCCTCTATAGTCTACGGAATTTTGTAAGGTTCTAACCAGTGGATCCAGAGCTAGATCGAACAGGAGAGGAGACAATGGACACCCCTGTCTTGTACCTCTTTGAATCTTAAATGGTGACATAAAAGCACCGTTTATGGCCAGCCTGGACACTGGTTCATGAGATATAGGGTAGGGTCACATTGGCGTTTTTTGTTTAAAATCCTGATCCGGTTTTGAGCTTTAAAAAAGCTCAAAACCGGACCAGGAAAGGCTCCTGATAGAAGCCTATGCAAAACACCGGATGGCTTCACAAGCCATCCGGTGGCCGGATCCGGCACTGCTGCCTGCGTTTAAAATCATGCAGGCAGCAGTTTTCGCAGCGTTTACCGGGACCGCACTGCGGTCACCGGATGGCTCAGGATGTGTAATCCTGAGCCATCCGGTAACTGCAGAGTGTGCGGATCCCGGCTCAGCAAACCTAGTAAAGATTAAATAGCTGCCCTAAATGACTGTTAGAGGTCTGTAGGGGGGCTTAGACCCCCCTACAGACCGGCCGGCCACTTCCATAGTGTTCTTCAACAATGTCTCACTGTGCACGGGCGAGGAGCCCGTGCATGTCATCCAAAGTGCCCCCCCCCCCCCCGTATCACTATAGAGGGGTGCATACACCCCTCTATTACAATTATGCTTTAATTATGTCATATACAGCAATAAGTGTCCCAATCGTAATGTCAGAATATATTTACATGTGTTCTGAGGCATAGCGAAGGGAATTCCATGGGCGGGGCTGTGTGCAGTAGCCTCCGCCCGCTCCTTCTTGATGGCCGCCCCCTCTGGCCGTAATCCAGTCTTGTGAGGGCGGGAACGTCGTTAAAGGGGCGTGGCTAACCGCGGCACTTAGTTAGCCACGCCCCTTTAACGACGTTCCCGCCCTCACAAGACTGGATTACGGCCAGAGGGGGCGGCCATCAAGAAGGAGCGGGCGGAGGCTACTGCACACAGCCCCGCCCATGGAATTCCCTTCGCTATGCCTCAGAACACATGTAAATATATTCTGACATTACGATTGGGACACTTATTGCTGTATATGACATAATTAAAGCATAATGGTAATAGAGGGGTGTATGCACCCCTCTATAGTGATACGGGGGGCACTTTGGATGACATGCACGGGCTCCTCGCCCGTGCACAGTGAGACATTGTTGAAGAACACTATGGAAGTGGCCGGCCGGTCTGTAGGGGGGTCTAAGCCCCCCTACAGACCTCTAACAGTCATTTAGGGCAGCTATTTAATCTTTACTAGGTTTGCTGAGCCGGGATCCGCACACTCTGCAGTTACCGGATGGCTCAGGATTACACATCCTGAGCCATCCGGTGACCGCAGTGCGGTATTCACCACACATTTTTGAAAAAAAATGTGTGTGCTCGGCATTGCGTTCACCGCATCCGGATCCGGATGCGGTGAATGCAATTTATGTTTTCAATGTGACCCTACCCATACTTTTAATAGCACTACAGAACCATGGTCCAAACTAGATTTATTATTATTTTATTCTATGGAGGTACTGTGTGATGGCAGTATTCTATTTGCACTACTATATGAAGGTACTGTGTGATGTCATTATACTTTGTGGTACTACTATATGGAGGTACTGTCTGATGGCATTATACTATGTGGTACTACTATATTGAGGTACTATATGATGGCATTATACTATGTGGTACTACTACTATGGCTAGGGTCACACATCCGGATTTTTTTTTTAAAACCTGATCCGGTTTGGAGCTTTTAAAAAGCTGAAAACCGGATCAGGAAACGCTCCTCATAGGATCCTATGATAAAAACCGGATTGCTTCACAAGCAATCCGGTTTACGTCTCCAGCTCTGCAGCCTGCATGAAAAATCATGCAGGCTGCAGTTTTCGGAGCCGTTCTGTTATCTGCAATGCAGTAACCGGATTGCTCAGGATTATCCGCCGTATAAGCAAAGTGTTCTGTGCAGTGTTTAAACTGTTAATTTTATTAATAAATGTTTCTATAATGTCTCTAAGGGGTGCCCACTATCCCTAGAGACCTTCCACCCACTCAGGTGGGCATATAATGCTTGAATCAGTTATGTACAGCAGCTGACTCCTGTCAGCTGCTGTACAGTTTTATCAATGAAAGCGCCGGACTCCTCTGAGAGCAGCGCGCATACTATAGCTTTTGCAGCGCTGCCCATAGATCTACTGTAAATGGCTTCAGAACCTCGGACAGCGCACATACTATAGCTACAATAACTATAGTATGCGCGCTGCTCTGAAGAGCCCGGCGCTTTCATTGATACAACTGTACAGCAGCTGACAGGAGTCAGCTGCTGTACATAACTGATTCAAGCATTATATGCCCACCTGAGTGGGTGGAAGGTCTCTAGGGGGAGTGGGCACCCCCTAGAGACATTATAGAAACATTTATTAATAAAATTAACAGTTTATACACTGCACAGAACACTTTGCTCATCCCTGCGACAGCAGGGACGAGCAAACTATACGGTAACCGGATTGCTCAGGATTACACATCCTGAGCAATCCAGTTACCGGATTGCGGCTTCAGCAATCCGGTTCCCGGATTGCTGATTGTTGGAAGACAATTGCATTCACCGCATCTGGATCTGGATGAGGTGAACGCAATTCTTTATTCAAGTATGACCCTAGCCTATATGGAGGTACTGTTTGATGACAGTATACTATCTGTACTACTATATGGAGGTATTGTGTGATGGCATTATAATATGTGTATACCATATGGAGGTATTGTGTGATGGCATTATAATATGTGTATACCATATGGAGGTACTGTGTGATGGCATTATAATATGTGTGTACCATATGGAGGTACTGTGTGATGGCATTATAATATGTGTATACCATATGGAGGTATTGTGTGATGGCATTATAATATGTGTATACCATAAGGAGGTACTGTTTGATGGCATTATAATATGTGTATACCATATGGAGGTACTGTGTGATGGCAGTATACTATGTAGTACTACTATATGGAGGTACAACAAACTTGAGATAGGAAACAGGGCACTGACCTTTCTGAGGCTTCACGGAGGGGCACGCACAATGGCGTCCAGGAATCCGGGGTTTCTCGGCACAGTCAAAGGCAACAATTTAAAACAGAAGATGCGCCACTCATCCAGGTCCAGGTTGCTCTGCGGTTTTATTTATACAACCAAGTTAACTTGGACCCGTAGAAGCACAAGTGTGTGCCAAACGGTGACCGTAGTCCCTTGCACCCGCTCCCTTGCTTGTATCCGCATGGTTGTGTAAATAAAACCGCAGAGCAACCCAGACCTGGATGAGTGCCGAATCTTCTGTTTTATATGGAGGTACTGTTTGATGACAGTATACTATCTGTACTTCTATATGGAGGTACTGTGTGATGGCAGTATACTATGCAGTACTACCATATGGAGGTACTGTGTGATGGCAGTATACTATGTGTACGACTATATGGAGGCATTGCATGATTGATGGCTTTATACTATGTGGAGCTACTATATGGAGGTACTGTGTGATGGCATTATACTATGTGTACTACTATATGGAGGTATTGCGTGATTGATGGCATTATACTATGTGGAGCTACTATATGGAGAGGTACTGTGTGATGGCAGTATACTATGTGTACTACTATATGGAGGTATTGCGTGATTGATGGCATTATACTATGTGGAGCTACTATATGGAGAGGTACTGTGTGATGGCAGTATACTATGTGTACTACTATATGGAGGTATTGCGTGATTGATGGCATTATACTATGTGGAGCTACTATATGGAGGTACGGTGTGATGGCAGTATACTATGTGTACGACTATATGGAGGTATTGCATGATTGATGGCATTATACTATGTGAAATTACTATATGGAGGTACTGTGTGATTGGCAGTATACAACGTAGTACTACCATCTGGAGGTACGGTGAGATGGCATTATAGAAGATTCAAGATTCAAAGCAGCTTTATTGGCAGGACTAAATACACATTAGTTTTGCCAAAGCAAGTGTGCAATAGGAATAGAGACCGTGGGGATGGGGGGTAGGAACTGTAGGTACGATGGATAGGAGCAGATCCAGGGTGTGGACTGTAGAGACGGTGGATGGGGGCACATCCAGGGTGGGGGCTATGGACATCCATGGCATATCATAGTTCTCTTTCTCAAAGTCTATGACATGCGCTCACATACCGCGCTGCAATCTCCACTGCGCTCTCTTCTTCCCCCAGCAGAATATGTTTTCTCTTCCTCCTTCATAGTGCTGAAATCCGGGAAGAGATTGGAGGGTCCCCTGAAATGAGTGTCCTTTACTGCTGAGTATTTGGAGCAGTGTGACAGGAAATGGGTTTCATCCTCTAGGACAGTGATGGCGAACTCCAGGCCTCGAGTGCCACACACAGTCCAGGTTTTCAGGATTTCCATTGCATTTGACAGTTGGCAATCAAATTACCAACTGTCAAACTCTAAGGGCCCTTTCACATCAGCGTTTTTTTAAATTTGCGGCAGATGCGGTGAAAAAACCGCATCTGCCGCAACTGCCGCATAACGGTTCCACTTGCGGCACGGTTGCGGTTTTTTCCATAGGAAGTATAGGGGGACTTGCGGCAGATGCGGCAAGTGCGGTATTGCACTTGCGGCAGGTGCGGCAGAGAAAAAAACCGCGGCTTACTGCGGTTTTTTTCTCTGCCGCACCTGCCGCAAGTGCAATACCGCACTTGCCGCATCTGCCGCAAGTCCCCCTATACTTCCTATGGAAAAAACCGCAACCGTGCCGCAAGTGGAACCGTTATGCGGCAGTTGCGGCAGATGCGGTTTTTTCACCGCATCTGCCGCAAATTTAAAAAAACGCTGATGTGAAAGGGCCCTAAGGAAATCCTGAAAACCTGCACTGTGTGCGGCCCTCGAGGCCTGGAGTTCGCCATCACTGCTCTAGGGCCTCCTGTGATCAGATGATAGAGTTTCCTTCGGATGGCTTAGTAGGTTCTGCAGGCCTTGTCTTTCAGGGTCTCTGTGTCTTGTTTGAATCTCTCCGACTGGTGGATTTCCAGGCCCAGGTAGGTATAGTTGTCCACTCCTGTAAGGGAGCAGTTTAGGAGAAATAATGGGTGCTGGTCTTCTCTTTCTCCTCTGAAACATCATGGTATTGGTATTCTTTAGGATGTTCGGTAGTGCCCAGGTGGAGCTGAATTTCTCCAAGATTTTAAGGTTGTCTTGGAGGCCTTTCTTGGTTTGTGACAGCAACAGGGGTGAACCTAGCCTCTCTACTGCCTGAGGCGAACTGCAAAACGGTGCCCCCCTCCCCCGCTAGTACATTTTTTTTAATCGGTAAAAATAAATCTGGTTCATACAGATTTATATTTATGCTGTTAAATGAGCAAAATGGTGGATATTTTAGTTTACAGAAACAGAAAAAAAGATATCCACAGAAGGATGTCAGCGCCATCACATTCACATACAAGAATGACACAGAAGAATCCAGAACAAGGATCATTAATGGCAAAGGTGGCTTGGGGCAAGCATACACATAATGACAACTGTCAGAGCTGTGGTCCTGTAGGCAGACACAGTCCTGCATCCTTATAGCACAGGAGGCAGCACTGATTGCCAACCTCTGGCACACACCTACAAAACTCTGGACCGCTGCCTGGCACTGACTAGTCAGACATGTCACCATGCTGCACCGTCCACACAGGTAACGACCGTCACTCTGAGCATTAACATGGTTCCACTGGTGACCAGTTTGTTAATGTAAACATTGAATAGTGTTGAACCTACGCTGCAGCACTGTCTGATTCCGCGGCTCTGCTAGAAAGAAGCCGTTCTTCAACCATTCACACTCACACTGCCGAAGTTCCCGGTGTAAGAGCTTTTGATGACATTGTAGGTCTTTCCCCGATTCCGCTCTCCAGCAATTTCAGGAGTAAGGAGCTACACCGAGTCGAAGGTCTTTTTAAAGTCCACAAAACAGGCATATATACCGTATTTTCTGCTTTTTAAGACGCACTTTTGCCTCCCCCAAACTGGGGGGGTAAAAGTGGGTGCGTCTTAAAAAGCGGATGTGAAAATATATGCAATTTTAAAAAAATAATCAAATATTACCAGGGGGAGGGGGGGCCTGCCGAGTGGGGGTGCCGGAGGCAGCTTACATGGGTTGAGGGGCACAGCTGCCCTACCGGAGCTGCAGGGGATGACCGGCGGTAGCGAGCGGTGGGCGCCGCCATCTTCCCTCTACTCGGCTGCATTCACTAAGCAGTGTGCAGCCGGCCGGTAGAGGTAGAGACTCCAGAATGGCCGCGGGTCTCCGTTATGGCCGCGGCCATTTTGTTGAAGTCTTACCTGACTGGCTGCACAGTTAGTAATACTAGTGAATGCAGCCAGCCAAAAGAAACATGGCGGCGCCCACCGCTTGCTGCCACCTCTCATCCCCGGTACTCCGCTCCTGCACCCGTGCCCCCGCTGCAGCATCAGCCCTGCTCCTGTGCCTCTCATCCTCCTGAACCTGCCTCCGGACCCCCGCTGAGCAGCCGCATGTCAGTAAGCCATTGGGGTCTGGAGGGGGGTAATGGGGAAGAGGCATACACAAAAGGGGCAATAAGCAGGATGGGGACATATATACAAGATGGGGGGTCAGTTTCAGTATGGGGGGACATATATAATGGATGAGGGGCATAGTTTCAGGATGGGGGACATATATACAGGTTGGGGGGCATATACACTGGTTGGGGGGCATATATACAGGATGGGGGACATATATACAGGATGGGGGACATATATACAGGATGGGGGGCATATATACAGGATAGGGGCATATATACAGGTTGGGGGGACATATGTACAGGATGGGGGACATATACACAGGATGGGGGCATATATACAGGTTGGGGAACATATAGATAACATGGGGGAATGTATATGCCAGAATGCAGTATATATACAGGATAGGGGGCCGTATTTACAGCATGGGGACATGTATGCCATGATGAGCGATATACCAGATGGGGACATATATACAGTATGGGACATATATACCAGGATGAGGGACATGTATACCAGAATGAAGGGACATATATACCGGAATACCAGGATGGGGGGGTTTATGTACCAGGATGAGGGACATATATACTGATTTGTAAGACGGACACTGGCATTATAAGGCAAACCCCATTTAACATTAAAAATAATTTATTTTCTCTTTTCCTTCACCAAATTTGGGGGTGCGTCTTATAATCAGGTGCGTCTTATAAAGCGAAAAATACGGTAAGTGCATTGCAATAAATTAGAATATCAAAAAGATTATTTATTTCAGTATTTCAATGCATAAAGTGAAACACATATATTATATAGTCATTACAATCAAAGTGATCTATTTCAAGTGTTTATTTATGTTAATGTTGATGATTATTGCTTACAGACAATAAAAACCCAAAAATCATTTTCTCAGAAAATTATAATATTATATAAGACCAAATGAAAAAATTATTTTTAACTCAAATGTTGGCCTAATGAAAAGTATGTACAGTAAATGCACTCAATGCTTGGTCGGGGCTCCTTTTGCATGAATTACTGCATCACTGTGGCGTGTAATAGAAGCGATCAGCCTGTAGCACTGCTGAGGTGTTATGGAAGCCCAGGTTGCTTTGATAGCAGCCTTCAGCTCATCTGCATTGTTGGGTCTGGTGTCTTTCATCTTCCTCTTGACAATACCCCACAGATTCTCTATGGGGTTTAGGTCAGACAAGTTTGCTGGCCAATCAAGCAGAGTGATACTGGGGTTATTAAACCAGGTATTGGTACTTTTGGCAGTGGACAGGTGCCAAGTCCTGCTGGAAAATGAAATATCCATATAAAAAAAGCTTGTCGGCGGAGGGAATTATGAAGTGCTCTAAAATTTCCTGGTAGATGGCAATACTGACTTTGGTCTCGATAAAACACAGTGGACCTACACCAGCAGATGACATGGCTCCCCAAACCATCACTGATTGTGGAAACTTCACACTGGACCTTAATCAGCTTGGATTGTGGCCTCTTCACTCTTCCTCCAGACTCTGGGACCTTGATTTCCAAATGAAATGCAAAATATACTTTTCATCTGAAAACAACACCTTGGACCACTGAGGAACAGTCCAGTTCTTTTTCTCCTTGGCCCAGGTAAGACGCCTCTTGCATTGTCTATTGGTCAAGAGTGGCTGGACACAAGGAATGGGAGAATTGTAGCCCATGTCCTGGATACGTCTGTGTGTGGTGGCTCTTGAAGCACTGACTCCAGCAGCTGTCCACTCCTTGTGAATCTCCCCCCAAATTTTTGAATGGCCCTTAACAATCCTTTCAAGGCTGTGGTTATCCCAGTTGCTTGTGCACCTTTTTCTACCACACTTTTTCCTTTGACTCAACTATCCATTAATATGCTTGGATACAGCACTCTGTGAACAGTCAGGTTCTCGAGCAATGTCCTTTTGTGACTTACCCTCCTTGTGGAGTGTGTCAATGACTGCCTTCTGGACATCTGTCAAGTCAGCAGTCTCCCCATGATTGTGTAGCCTACTGAACCAGACTAAGGCTGGCTTCACACTTGCGTTTGTGAACGCTGCCTATGTTGTGCATGTGTATACGCAGGTAAAAACGCATTCCAACGCATGCAAATGCTGCGTATTTTGTCCGCAAACAGATGCACAATCCTTAATAAAAACGCAGCGTTTGCTTGCGCTTGCATGCGTTTTCAGCATGCATACCCGTTTTTCGTTAAAGAAATGTTTACCATTTTTCACTGTTCAAGCATCTTTTGTTTACTAGGCACGCCTATGGGGAGTGGCTTAAGGGCAAGGTATAAATAGACCCTGCCCAGTGTCAAAACTCTTTCTATGCAGCTGTTCACAGAGGCAAGATGGATCTCGGCTTTGAAAGCTTCTATGCGGATCTGGATTTATCGATGAAGATGGCAGTTTCGTTTGCTATTGCTTGTGAAAAAGAACATCGAAGAGAAAGACGGAGAAGAAGACATCATCGTCGTCGTTTCTGGCAACACCCCATCGTGGAGCTTCGAGAGACCCGCGGAGTTTACCACTCGTTGTACCATGAACTTCGAGGGGACCCAGAAAAGTTCTACGACTTCAGCAGGATGTCCTCAGACAGCTTCGATGATTTGCTGCGACATGTGCAAGGATCGATCACCAGGCAGGACACACAGCTTCGTCGATCCATTCCTGCAGAGGAACGTCTTTTGGTGACCCTGCGGTATGTATCTTTTTAAAACCAAACACCTGTAAAATGTGTCACTCATTTATTGTTTGCAAAGAGCAATATAATTGAATAATTGACCTTTTTGGACATTTTTTTTTCAGATTCCTGGCGACCGGAGAGGCTTTATCGTCTCTTCATTTTCAGTTCTGGATTGGATTGTCTACGCTTTCTGGGATAGTTGAAGAGACCTGCAAGGCAATTTGTGATGACCTCCGTGAAGAATTCCTCCCTCACCCCACAACCCAACTATGGCTTGAGAAAGCAGCAAGATTTATGGACATTTGTCAATTTCCCAACTGCGTTGGGGCCGTGGACGGGAAACATGTTCATATCCTGAAGCCAGCTGGAAGTGGATCCGAATACTTCAACTATAAAAAAATTTTTTCAATTGTACTGATGGCGATTGCGGACGCTGACTGTTGTTTTGTTGCTGTGGATGTTGGCCAATTTGGACGATGTAATGACTCCAAATCTTTTAAAGACTCTGACATGGGACAAAAACTTTATGGCAACAATTTCAACATTCCACCGCCACGACCTCTACCAAACTGTGATGGCCCACCAATGCCTTATGTTGTTGTTGCTGATGAGGCATTTCAGATGTGTCCCAACCTTCTCAAGCCCTACTCTAGCCGTGACTCAACTCTGGCCAAAAGGATTTTCAATTACAGATTGACACGGGCAAGACGCACAGTGGAGTGTGCATTCGGATTGCTTGTCTCCAAATGGCGGATTGTTGGGACTACCATCAATTTGAAAACAGACACAATTGATCAGGTTGTGAAAGCGTGCGTTGTCCTTCACAATTTTATACAAGTCAGAGAAAAACACCCCTTTGACCTTGAGGAACCTCTTTCAAACAACTTGGAAGAATACCAAGACTACAACCTGAGGACAAGCGTTGAAGTCGGCAATATGAGGGACAGTTTTGCATCCTATTTTGTTTCTGAAAATGGACGTCTAGCCTGGCAGGGCGATATGGTTTAATTATGTTTGGTTCTATTAAATGTTTGACTACTAAAATTTTGATTACCGTATATACTCGTGTATAAGCCGAGTTTTTCAGCACATAAAATGTGCTGAAAAGTCCCCCCTCGGCTTATACACGGGTATATACGGTAATGAGAAAAAAAAAGAAATGCCAGAATTTTAAGCTTCTTCCCGATGGAGTCGGATGGCACAACTCAAGCTCCTGTCAGATGCTTAGTATTGGAGGTATGAGGACTTGTGCTATACTCAGCGGCCATCAATCATTGATCAGCAGGCGAGGGGCGCTCAATACAGCTCAATACAGCGCCCCCCCCCGTGGTATTCCCCACCCCCCCGTATATACAGCCCCCCCGTGGTATCCAGGGCCCCCCTTGCTGCACCTGTAAAGGAAGATATCAGTATACTTATCGCTGCCGCCGCCGCTCCGCTTCTCGGTCACCGCGATGCTCCGGGTCTTCATGCTTCCTGTTCCTTCTCCGGCGCTCAGGAAATGACGTCATTGTTCGAGCGTCGGAGAAGGAACAGGAAACATGAAGACCCGGAGCAGCGCGGTGACCGAGAAGCGGAGCGGCGGCGGCGGCAGCGATAAGTATACTGACATCTTCCTTTACAGGTGCAGCAAGGGGGGCCCTGGATACCACGGGGGGGCTGTATACAGCTGGGGCTGCTGTATACAGCTGGGGCCCCTGTATACTAATGGGGGGGGGGTCTGTATACCCTGGGGCTGCTGCTGTATATACCCCCTGGGGCTGCTGCTGTATATACCCCCTGGGGCTGCTGCTGTATATACCCCCTGGGGCTGCTGCTGTATATACCCCCTGGGGCTGCTGCTGTATACTACCACTGGGGCTGCTGCTGTATACTACTACTGGGGCTGCTGTATACTACTACTGGGGCTTCTGTATACTACCTCTGGGGCTTCTGTATACTACCACTGGGGAGGCTGCTGTATATACCTCTGGGGCTGCTGTATACTACCACTGGGGCTGCTGTATATATCTCTGGGGCTGCTGTATACTACCACTGGGGCTGCTGCTGTATATACCACTGGGGAGGCTGCTGTAACACTGCTGGGGCCTGTATGTACCACTGGGAAGGCTGCTGTATACCACACTTCTGGGGGCTGTATACTACCACTGGGGAGGCCTGTATACCACTGCGGGGGCCTGTATACCACACTGCTGGGGGCTGTATACCTGTGCTGGGGTCCACCCTCGGCTTATACACGAGTCAATAAGTTTTCCCAGATTTTGGGGGCAAAAGTAGGGGGGTCGGCTTATACACGGGTCGGCTTATACACGAGTATATACGGTACATAAGTATTATTGTACAATATGTTCATTTGGGAGTAATGAAGCTTTAGGCCCTTCAATCATATTACTACCCTAAAAGTATTGCTATACCTATCTGTTTTGGATAATCAACTTGCTTGTTTCTTTGTGTAATGTTATTGATATCTGTATATAGTACAATGTTGTGTTGTTTTTATTGAAGTTTGTATTCAAGTAATTATTGTAGAAATTCAAGTTGGTTTTGTTTTTTGTAATCGTATTCAATTCTCAGTTTGATCCAGGATCAGTATCGGACTTTAAAAATGAAGTCTAGGAATATTTTTTTTTGATCCAACGTCCTCAATTGGCAAGCTTTGGACGTAGGATTTTTTTTATAACTTCCTCTGGATCAATCTTTGTTTAAAGTTCCTAAAAAATAAAACTTATAAAACTATCAATGTTGTCTTCCCTAATTAACTACATGCTGTACCGATTGCAAAGTATCGTTTATTATACAATCTGTTTTGATGTATAGAGGATATACAACAAACAATAAATTGAGTAGGTGGAGTATCTTGTGTACTGTGGAGAGGAGATGCTGCACTGGTAATATTGTATAGCTGATACTCTGCTGCTCTCTGGGCGGTGTCACATGCCACCCACCGGTGGCACGCCTCATGCTAAAAACTTTCAATTCCTGCTCAAGCGGGTATCTGTTACGGCTGCCGCTTGCCTCTGATGCTTTCCCTGTTAACACTGGGACGCAATTGGTCTGAGTGTTAACCACCATCAACATCGGCTTACCATGGACCACTTAAAACTCAAGTGTCAGCCGGAACAGCTCCCCGCTTGTGCAGTAAGGCTAGGGTCACATATAAGTTCACAGCAGTGCAGGAAACCAGAGCTACCCATAGGAGCCCATTATGGTAAGCGGATTGCTTTATAAGCATACGGTTAACGGCTCCGGATCTTCAGCCTGCGTGAAAAATCCTGAAGGCTGCAGATTTCGGAGTGTTTTTGGCACCTACAATGCAGTTACCGCATTGATCAGAATGTCTAATTCTGAGCAATGCGTTTACCGTGTATTTTTTTTCATCCCTGATGTCTCATGGATGAACAAACTGTTAACTGCTTAATAAATCATTAAATATTAATATTAGTTGTGGGCAACATGTCTGTAGGGGGTGCCCACCACCATTAGAGACATGCTGGACACTACTGTGGTCATGTCTGGGGTTAATAACCCATTTACAGTAATTGGCGGCTATTCTTGGATTTGGACAATTTTATCAATGAAGCCGCGGCTCCCCTGACAGTTGCACAGATACTGTACGTAATGTATGTATAGTATCTGCCGCTGTCCAGGGTCCTGTAGGCATTTGCATTACATCTATGGGCACACACCACCATAGATCTAATGTAAATGCCTACAGGGCCTCGGACAGCGTAATTTACTATACGTACATTACGTACAGTATCTGCGCAACTGTCAGGGGAACCGCGGTTGCATTGATAAAATTGTCCAAATCCAACTAGCCGCCAATTACTGTAAATGGGTTATTAACCCCGGACAATGTTGCTGAGCACACTAAAGAGCGGGTCACTAACCATAGCCCTGTGATTCACCACCCTCTCATTTGTGGACCCCTTCAGAGTTGTTTTTACCCTAACAGCCGTTGTGTACATTAAAAGGCACCCCATGGCCACAACAATTCTGAGTCTATATGGAAAGGTCAACTTGGACTACCACTCTACAGCTGTACTTCTTTTTTTGGTGTTTGTTTATGGGTGTACCTTGTGTCCATAGACAACCAATAAAGGCATAGTCTGTACGTTTGATGTACTGCCTTTAATAAAAATAAAAAAATGTGTTAATTAATTTTTAGTATTGAACCCTTGTTTAATATATCATACAAATAATTATGAATAGCAAAAGTGAGTGAACACCTTAAATAAAAGCAAAACCGCAGTATGAAACTTATCATTAATAAAAAAAAAAACTTTTTCAACTACATTACAGTTACCATATTCTCCATACCCTACTATAATGTTTATAGGCAAGAAATCAAACAAATTTTGATAAACTAAAAAATGTTTATTTTACACAATCATGCATGTAATCAAACTTTTCAAATTACATGAAACATTTTTTAATTCTAAACACGGCAACTTATTTAACAGTGGTGTGTAAGTCTTTGTGCTCATGCTCCTCGTGTTGCTGTTGGTTCTGGTGTTGGTTACATGTTGATGTTCGTCAACAACGTTTGGGGAAATAGTGGGATGAGGACTTTGAGCATGAACACCAAAAGTTGAAACAGAGTGACTGATACTAGAGTCCAGCTGTGGGAGTGGACTGAACGTAGGAGACCCAACATTTTCCAATCTCAAAGCAGTACATACAGTAGGAGTAGAGGTAAGACTATCATTTGATGATAGACCAAGATTATCCAAGAAACCAGAAGGGACATTCGAAGGTAAAGATACACTGGATAGGAGGGAGATATTGGAAGGGACAGACAGAGCTGAAGGTGTAGAGACATGAAGTAACGAGACATTAGCTGGTGAAGTTGAAGGTGGTAATAGTGGTGCAGGTTTCTTAATTTTTTTTGGGCGACCAACTTTTCTGGCAGATACTGCAGCTGGAACTGGCTGTGTTGAGGAGTCCATATTTGTTTGTGAAAAGACATTGGTATCTGATGCACTGGTTTGACATTTCGCTTGCGCTTAACTTTTAAGGGCTTCATTGGCGTGCTGGTTTCTGGTCCTTGTGTTTCCTGTGTCCGAGCTTGAATTTTGGTGTTCTTTGCAACCGTTGTACTACTGCCATGAATCACAGAAGGGACAGCTGTTGATGCTGGAGTACATGTTGCCGTTGCCAATGTGTGGGTGGATTGGTCAAAGATACCATGCAGTACAGAGGAAGCTGAACTGAACGCTGCACGTGATTCTTGTAGTGAAGTTTCTGATGTGCTAGTACCCTGAGGCAGCTGCGATGACGAAGTGTGCAGCGCTGTGTAGCTTGGTACCTCAGGTACAATGTCCTTTGGTGGTGGTGGCGGCAAGTTGGTGTATTTTGTAAAACTTGTTCCTTGTTGTCGTTGTGATGCACTTTGCCACTGAGTCTGCATTGGGCCGGATTGGGAGACTTGGAGATTATTACGTGGCTGGCTGTAGAAGCTGTGTTGCTGAGTCTGGTAAGGCAGCTGTTGTAGCTGTTGCTGCTGCTGTTGTTGTTGTTGCTGTTCTTATTGCTGATGATGGACTGCCAGTCTAAAAGCACCCTGACAGGCAGTCATGACATCAATCTGGAACTCAGGTGATAAGGTATCCGTCACGCACTTTTCCATACATGAAAAAAAATGTTGTGCCGGTCTTGTTAGGTCGGCTTCCAGGCGGTCGAGTCGGCTGTTAACTTCGCTAAAAAGGGTGTTCATATTCTGAAACCCTTTTTCTACACAGTTACCATAGGCGACTCAAACCTTTCTGGAAGTTTGAGCTTAAGTGTAAAAGCTCAGGCATGACTATCCTATCACAGGCCCGGAGGCATGGGATAGGGGATAACTTTGAGCGCCGGCAAACTGAGTTCCAGATTGTGTCAAGTCAGGCGTTGCTTCCTCTATTGTACCGGTCTGGGAAGAGAGTTCGGTGGTGCTCCCAACTCCTTGGGATGGTATGGACGCTGCTGCGGGCTCAGCAATCCTGCTCCAAGTCCTGGAGGTACACAAACAAAAATAAAAATTACTAAACAAGTATAACAAAAATTTCTATATAATTTTTTTTTTTTTTTTGAAAAAAATTAACAAATCTTTGTATTTTCCATTTCAGTTAATTTTTTTAATTATTTTTTAAACAATTTTAATTTACAGTAAATGGAGAAAAAAGCAACATATAATGTAAAAAATATATACTTACACTCGATGCCCGACAGTTGTCCTCAGGAAAGAAAGTTGCTGATGGTAAATGTAACTTTTCAACGTCCACTGGGATCTGCTACTAACTTTCATTCCTCTCGAAGATCCTTGTTATATCGATCTTTCATCGAGTGCCACCGAACTTTCAACCTCTTGACTAAAGTGGGACAGACAAAAAAGAGATAGTCATTAATTATCCACAAGAAATATGCAATTCAACCTTTTTATTTATTTTTTTTTAATAAAAGATGCATTCTCAAACTTACCAAAGAATCTTCTGTCCTTTGGTGTTGCACTGTTCCAGCCTGGCAACATAGATTGTCCAATTTCATCCCAAAGTCTTCGTAACACTTGTGTATCTGAATGCTTACGGTCTCGTGGGTCCCATATAGCAACTCGTTCATGTATAAGGGGTATGAAATGGTCAATATTGATAAATGATTTAGCTCTTTGTCCTCTTTAAACCTATAGTTAAAATAAACCAATGTTTAAAAATGGACATGCTTGTGTTTATGATAACCAACAAAGTACCGTATATACTCGTGTATAAGCCGACCCGTGTATAAGCCGCCCCCCTACTTTTGCCCCCAAAACCTGGGAAAATTTATTGACTCGTGTATAAGCCGAGGGTGGACCCCAGCACAGGTATACAGCCCCCAGCAGTGTGGTATACAGCAGCCTCCCCAGTGGTATATACAGGCCCCAGCAGTGTTACAGCAGCAGCCCCAGTGGTATATACAGCAGCAGCCCCAGTGGTAGTATACAGCAGCCCCAGAGGTATATACAGCAGCCCCAGTGGTAGTATACAGCAGCAGCCCCAGTGGTAGTATACAGCAGCAGCCCCAGTGGTAGTATACAGCAGCAGCCCCAGTGGTAGTATACACGCAGCCCCAGTAGTATATACAGCCCCAGTGGTAGTATATAGCCCCAGTGGTAGTATATATACAGCCCCAGTGGTAGTATATAGCCCCAGTGGTAGTATATAGCCCCAGTGGTAGTATATAGCCCCAGTAGTAGTATACAGCCCCAGTGGTAGTATATAGCCCCAGTGGTAGTATATATACAGCCCCAGTGGTAGTATACAGCCCCAGTGGTAGTATATAGCCCCAGTGGTAGTATACAGCCCCAGTGGTAGTATATAGCCCCAGTGGTAGTATACATACAGCCCCAGTGGTAGTATATAGCCCCAGTGGTAGTATATAGCCCCAGTAGTAGTATACAGCCCCAGTGGTAGTATATAGCCCCAGTGGTAGTATATATACAGCCCCAGTGGTAGTATATAGCCCCAGTGGTAGTATATAGCCCCAGTGGTAGTATATAGCCCCAGTAGTAGTATACAGCCCCAGTGGTAGTATATAGCCCCAGTGGTAGTATATATACAGCCCCAGTGGTAGTATATAGCCCCAGTGGTAGTATATAGCCCCAGTGGTAGTATATAGCCCCAGTAGTAGTATATACAGCCCCAGTGGTAGTATATAGCCCCAGTGGTAGTATATATACAGCCCCAGTGGTAGTATACAGCCCCAGTGGTAGTATATAGCCCCAGTGGTAGTATACAGCCCCAGTGGTAGTATATAGCCCCAGTGGTAGTATACATACAGCCCCAGTGGTAGTATATAGCCCCAGTGGTAGTATATAGCCCCAGTAGTAGTATACAGCCCCAGTGGTAGTATATAGCCCCAGTGGTAGTATATATACAGCCCCAGTGGTAGTATATAGCCCCAGTGGTAGTATATAGCCCCAGTGGTAGTATATAGCCCCAGTAGTAGTATACAGCCCCAGTGGTAGTATATAGCCCCAGTGGTAGTATATATACAGCCCCAGTGGTAGTATATAGCCCCAGTGGTAGTATATAGCCCCAGTGGTAGTATATAGCCCCAGTGGTAGTATACAGGGCCCCAGCAGGGCCCCCCTCATAATTTGGCGCCCCCACCTCAGTTTCTGGGCCCCCCCGCATGCAGCGCTGCACATATACATTACGTGTCTAGCAGCTGTTACCCTCCGGTGGCAGATCGCGGCTCCTGGCTCCGGGCTCCATCTTCCTCGCTGTCTTCCTGCTTTGTGACCGGCGCGATGACGTCATCGCGCCGGTCACATGACAACCAGGAAGACAGAGAGGAAGATGGAGCCCGGAGCCGGGAGCCGCGATCTGCCACCGGAGGGTAACAGCTGCTAGACACGTAATGTATATGTGCAGCGCTGCATGCGGGGGGGCCCAGAAACTGAGGTGGGGGCGCCAAACTTTGAGGGGGGCCGTATGACTCGCGTATAAGCCGAGGGGGGGACTTTTCAGCCCAATTTTTGGGCTGAAAAACTCGGCTTATACGCGAGTATATACGGTATACTTAAAAACATACACTTACATTTGGTCTTTCGGCATTGTCAAATTCATCGTGAAGACTCTGGGATGATTCTTTGTCAGTATCTTCTTGATCACCTTCAGCGGAGGAGTACTTTTACAAAAATATACAATCCATAAAAAAATGTATTCCTCAACCTTGGCATAAATTGCAAATTCTTAATGTGTACTATATCCTTACATGTTCACTTTCTTGGCCAAGCTGTTCAGCGGGCACATATTCACTTTCATCGGACATGTTGGATAGGTCAACACAAACAAAAGGCAGCAGCAGCAGACAGCTGTAACAAACTATGCACAGAATACCAGGGAGCTCCAGGAACCAGCAACTACAGCACCAACAAAACACAGCAGGTAGAAAGATACAGCACCGTAGAGGATGACAGTTGGCGGAGCACCTTCAAAAACTGCCAAGGGAGACAAAACCATACAATGCTATGCATTAGAACTTTCAATGAGGTGAAGACCTAAAAGAAATGGTTA
>JARQOC010000001.1:475557935-475611181 GCA_033576535.1 Allobates femoralis | reverse complement strand
TGCGTGTAGAGGGCACAGGTCCTGTGTTTGAGCAGCTCCAAACACTATCTCCCTACGGGAGACTGAGAAAAGGATTGCAGAAAGACTTTTGAGTTTTTAGGAGCACTCACACAGGGGGCTCACAGGTTTAAGCGATAACTTAGATTTATTCACAACGCATTTCAAAGGCAGAATTCCATCTTCATCTGATGAAGATGGCGTTCCGCCATTGAAACGCGTTGTAAATAAAGCGAAGTTATCTCTTAAACCTGTGAGCCCCCTGTGCGAGCGCTCCTAAAAAACACAAAAGTCTTTCTGCAATACGTATCAGGGTGGGAGAACGTATAGCAGGATTGAGGAACCACATACCAGGATGGTGAACATATACCAGGAAGAGGAACATATAACAGGATGGGAAAAATATACCAGGATGGGAAACATATACAAGGATGGAGGACACACACACACACATATATCTACCGTATATATATAAAAATATGAAATATAGAATCAGCACAACCTTATTAATAAAAGCGGGTGCAATACTTCCTGTATAAACGGTGCTTCAACCGTCCTCAAATAGATCCAGAAAAAAACAGGCAGCACTCCTATAGGATCTCAATGTGGATTTTATTCCAGCCTTATGTGCAACGTTTCGGAGTTGATCCTCCTTCCTCAAGCATAGTGGATTGAGGAACCACATACCAGGATGGTGAACATATGCCAGGAAGAGGAACATATAACAGGATGGGAAAAATATACCAGGATGGGAAACATATACAAGGATGGAGGGCACATATATATATATATATATATATATATATATATATATATATATATATATGTATATATATATATGTATATATATATCGGGATGTGGAACATATACTAGGATGGGGTCCAGAAAGTGGGATAATTTTACAGAATTTGGGGACATTACTCCCATAACAATTCAGCAGCAGATCCCACCTCTCCTCATAAGGCTATGTGCCCACAGGACGTTTTTGGAGCAGTCATAAACGCAGGAAAACCTGAGGATCCTAGAGTCCTTGACAGGAGAAATGCTAGAATCTTGTCTGCGTTTTTTGCGCGTTTTTTGGCCGTTTTTTGCGTGTTTTTACTGCGTTTTTGGTGCGTTTTTGGTGCGTTTTTGCAGCTGTGTTTTTCCAGCGTTTTTCCCATTGACTGCACCAAAAACGCACAAAAGAATTGACATGTCCATTCTTTGCTATCCGCACCAAAAACGCAGGTATTTGACAGTTCTTGACACATGCAAAACTAGTGTGTGGGCACAGCGTTTTTGTAAAACCCATTGGTTTTGCTGGGAAGCCCAACCGCATGAACAGATTAGCATACATTAGCATAAAACCAATGGTTTTCTGCAAGCGGAAAACGCACCAAAAACGCAGCAAAAACGCCCAGTGGGCACATACCCTAAGTGTGTCATGACCACATTTTTTGCTTCAAAATTATTTTCCCTATTTTCTCCTCTAAACCCTGGGTACATCTAATGATCCAGTGCGTATTATAGTCTAAATAATACTGTGTGTTTATTAATTTTAAATAACTACTACCATGTGTTTAAAGAGGACCTTTCACAAGTTTGAGCATGTTAAACTAGTCAAAACATGGAATAATGGTTGCTGATTTATTAAACTGGTAAAACACAGCTGCAATCCAATGGCCAGTGAAGCACGGCAAGCAATAGAAAACGTCCTTGGAAGTAGTAGGAAGAGCTGTAGTAAGAATCTGGAGACGAATGAGGACAGTCTGGGTATGTGACTTCTCAGGAAAGAAGCAGTAGACTATATCTAGACTAACAGCTAGACACAATACTCAAGAAATGAGTGTTTATTGCATGTAGCTTTAAGAAGGCCCGAATAAGAAACAAGATGGCTTCTGCTGGTTCACAATCTGCCATCTTAGTAAACGGCAATTGTAACGCACAACAGCAACCTCTAGTGGTAAGGTGTGGAAATACAGTACAAGTATCAAGATGAATTATAGTAGCCACTAGTGGTCAATCCGCAAAGGAACAAAATAATCCTAAAAGCTGAGTAAAACATTTTTTTATGTTTTACTTACTCCCCTTTGTTGCAACATATTTGTTTGTAAAGTTTAGTTTATACTTCATATTATAACTCTGAACTATAAAAACTCTGGTAACTGTGGACTACCAAAAATTTGTATTTGGAGGCATGTACTTCTACCCCTGCATGAAGTAGAGCAATCACGATCAACAGCAACACACAGTGGATGAAAGAACTCACTCTCCTCTCTGATTTTGGAGCTAGGGAAGAGCTTATTTATCTATCATTACAAACACTTCCAGATCTTATTTCACAGTGCTTTGAAAAAACATATATAAGGAACTTTTTAAACAAGGATTGACGTCATCTACTGATATTGATCTCCATATTGTGGTGCTACCTTAGGGTACCTTTAGGGTATGTGCCCACAGGAAGGTTTTGCTGCGTTTGAGATCAGGTTATGCCTTAGTTTTATGTAAATCTGTGCTAATCTAATCCTGAGGGCCGCTTTACACACACCAACTTATCTGTCCAACTTCAGACCAACTTGCTGGTTGCAGTGAAATCATGGACACATTGCTCCATTTTGTGGCTGTGTACAAATGGAACAATGTGTCCATGATTTCACTGCAACCAGTAAGTTGGTCTGAAGTTGGACAGATAAGTTGGTGTGTGTAAAGTGGCCCTGAGTTTTTGGTTTCCATCAAAACCTATGTGATCAGGGAAAAGCTTTCACACACACACTTTTGTTTTCTCTACAGAAAATGGAAATACCACAGGTGTTTGCACTTTAGCAAAAGTGCTGCAAAGAATTGACATGCTCATTCTTTCTTATGGTGGGTTTACACACACCAATTTATCTGTTCAATATCTGAACCAATCTCTGGTTGCAGTGAAATCATGGATACATTGCTCCATGTTGTACACAACCACAAAATGGAGCAATGTATCCATGATTTCACTGCAACCAGAGATTGGTTCAGATATTGAACAGATAAATTGGTGTGTGTAAACCCACCATCAGGGCCACGTCACACACACAGATTATTGTGCAGATATTGTTCGCAGATCTCTGATTGCAGTGAAATCATGGACACATTGTTCCATTTTGTGGCTGTGTACAAATGTAACAATGTGTCCATGATTTCACTGCAACCAGAGATCTGTGACCAATATCTGCCCAGATATCTGTGTGTGTGACCCCAGCCTAAAACATCAAAATCTGAGGTGTTTCCACTTTCTTAATCCTAGAATCATAGGTTTTGCTGGAAAACAAAAATGCAGCAAATCCTGTGGTGTTTACACTGTCTCCAGAGAACAAAAACCAATGTGTGTGCACAGCATTTCTGTGAAACACATTGGTTTTGCTGGAAATGAAAACCGCAAGAAGAAAATTAGCATAAATTACCATAAAACCAATGGTAAACCGCAGCAAAACCACAGCAAAAACTCACTGTGTGAACATACCCTTACACGTCGCAACATTGCATGCAATTTCTCTTGCAACTTACTGGTTGCAGTGAAATCATGGACACATTGTTACATTTTGTTGCTGTGTACAAATATAACAATGTGTCCATGATTTCACTGCAACCAGTAAGTTGCAAGAGAAATTGCATGCAATGTTGCGACGTGTAAAGGTACCTTAGGCTCACCCAACAGCTATTTTTATTAATTCTGTATTATGATCCATATGACAAGTATTTAATTTACTTGGGTTATAGGAATCACAAGATTTGTAGTGATAAGTACATGTACTGTTATGATATGACGCTTACATCCCATCTGGAACAGACTTTGTAAAGTTATTTGTACTTTAAAGGGATCCTGTCACCCCCAAAACACCTCTAAACCTATTAAAAGCTGTCCCTAGAGCATATTAACACTTTCCCTACACTCCTTTTAGCTCCTAAATGCACCTAGTCAAAGTGAATAAAAACGTTTTATAAGTACCTCATTACTGATGATAATGAGTGACTATGCTATTCATAGTCACTCATCCAGGCTGCCCCTCTTCTTCATATCACGCCTGAATAGGCGTGATCTACAGCCCAGATTCAAATTCGCGCCTCCCTGCACGCTTCCCCGCTGTGTCCTGTGTCGTCCGAGGCTGCAGTGTGGCTGGCTGACGCGATCCGCGTCATTCCCGGCGCCGGGTGACGTATTTACACCCGCGCCGCGCTGTCAGCTTCAAAATGCGCACTGCGCATGCGCGCCGAGCTGTCAGCTTCAAAATGCGCAATGCGCATGCGCAATGCGCATGCGCAGTGAGCATTTTGAAGCTGACAGCGCAGCGCGGGTGTAAATACGTCACCCGGCGCCGGGAATGACGCGGATCGCGTCACCCAGCCACACTGCAGCCTCGGACGGCACAGGGCACAGCGGGGAAGAGTGCAGGGAGGCGCGAATTTGAATCTGGGCTGTAGATCACGCCTATAGAAGAGTACTTATAGTAGTATCAGTACTTATAAAACGTTTTTATTCACTTTGATTATGTGCATATAGGAGCTAAAAGGAGTGTAGGGAAAGTGTTAATATGCTCTAGGGACAGCTTTTAATAGGTTTAGAGGTGTTTTGGGGGTGACAGGATCTCTTTAAATGAAATTGTGCTTTTGCTCTTGTTGCATCTTGTGACATGATATTGCATTTCCAGCAGTACATTTATCAGCAGTGCCCTATTATTTTACTAAAGATGCTTTTCCATTTGTTTGATAACTAAACCATCAGCTGTGCTTTATTTAAAGCTGTTTATGTAGGGAAAGGACAGCGATAATGAGACAGCTGCATAGGTCAGTGTTGTGGACTTGTTTACTTGGTGTAAAAACCTGATAAATTGTTATACTTTCCTTTTCAGAGAAATATTCATTTTATCCAAGTTCATAAATAAAGTTGTTTTGTTTCCCGACATGACTTAAAAAAATCATCGTTCATTCCACTGCTTTCATAAATAGTAGCCAAACGTATTAGTACATCAAAACTTTTGAACAAAAATTTTCTTATGTCCACAATATATATAATCTCCCTAATTATCTATGTGGATCTTTAACCCCTTAGTGACGGAGCCAATTTCCACCTTAATGACCAGACCGTTTTTTTTTGTAATTCTGACCATTGTCCGTTTATGAGGTAATATCTCTGGAACGCTTCAACGGATCCTAGCGATTCTGAGATTGTTTTTTCGTGACACATTGGGCTTCATGTTAGTGGTAAATTTAGGTCGATCATTTTTGTGTTTATTTGTGAAAATATAAAAAATGTGGGGAAAATTTTGAAAATTTCGCAATTTTCAAATTTTGAATTTTTATTCAGTTAAACCAGAGAGTTATGTGACAGAAAGTAATTGCACCCCTCAAGCTCCTCAAAACTACAGTCAAGAAGGTTATTAACCCTTCAGGTGCTTCACAGGAACTGAAGCAAAGTGGAAACAAAAAAATGGACATTTTAATTTTTCCAACAAAAATGTTCTTTCAGCCTCAATTTTTTCATTTTCACATGGGCAACAGGATAAAATGCATCTTAAAATTTGTTGGCCAATTTCTCCTGAGTACACAGATACCTCATATGTGGTCATAAACCACTGTTTGGGCGCACGGCAGGGCTCAGAAGGGAAGGAGCGCAATTTGACTTTTGGAGCTAATTTTCTATTCAAAAAGTGAAATGGCGCTCCTTCCCTTTCAAGCCCTGCCGTGCGTCTAAACGGCTTTATGACCACATATGAGGTATCAGTGTACTCAGGAAAAATTGCCCAACAAATTTTAGGATCCATTTTATCCTGTAGTTCATGTGAAAATGAAAAAATTGAGGCCAAAAGAACATTTTTATGAAAAAAAAAAGTACTTTTTCATTTTTACGGATCAATTTGTGAAGTACCTGGGGGTTCAAAGTGCTCCCTATGCATCTAGATAAGTTCCTTGGGGGGTCTAGTTTCCAAAATGGGGTCACTTCTGTGGGAGCTCCAATGTTTAGACACACAGGGGCTCTCCATACGTAACATGGTGTCCGCTAACAATTTGAATTGAAAATTTGCTTCAATTGTTAGCGGACACCATGTTGTGTATGGAGAGCCCCTGTGTGCCTAAAAATTTGGAGCTCCCCCACAAGTGACCCCATTTTGGAAACTAGACCGCCCCAAGGAACATATCAAGATGCATAGTGAGTACTTTGAACCCCCAGGTGCTTCACAAATGAGTCCATAAAAATGAAAATAGAAACTCTTTTTTTGGAAAAAAAAAGTACTTTTTAATTTTTAGGGATTGATTTGTGAAGTACCTGGGGGTTCAAAGTGCTCTGAGAGCAGTCTCTGCATAGACTGACAGCTCATGACCTCAGTGAGGTCATGGCAGGTCAGGATCTTTTGTTCACAAAGGGTCAATTGTGATTCCATCATGGGATCACAATTGACCCTTTGTGAACCAAGGATCCTGATCTGCCATGACCTCACTGAGGTCACGACCTGTCATTCTGTTAGCAGAAAGAGCAGTTTGTGCATAGACTAACAGCTCATGATCTCAGTGAGGTCACGGCAGGTCAGAATCCTTGGTTCACAAAGGGTCAATTGGAGGCGCCATTTTCGTAGGAGGGGAGGGGAGTGCAAGCTCTGAACCGGTACCGGGGGCTGTGTACCGGTACCGGGAGACAGGGCAAACATTTCAGGTTATTCTCAGGTTGCTTTCTCAGCGCTGCCTGTCCACCTCACTCCTGCTCACGCCTCCTCACACAGTGCCTCAATTCAGCAGCCACGGCTCCTGTTGGGTGACCGGCCATGTCCCCTGGCCCTAGTATGGCTACCTTCTCGGCAGATGTGTCGGGAGTTGGCCGCAGCATCTCTAGCTTTAGTGGCCTCCGGTTCCATGGTTGGAGTGTAGAGTCTCCTCGCCACCTTCAGAGCCGGTCCCCTGGTTCTCAACCTTCCCTTCTGATTCAGGTGCATGAGTGGATCGCTCACTGCCCATGCCCCTAGGGCACCCTTTGCCTCTCTGTAGTCTGCTGTTCTGGGACCCAGGATGAGTCTCATCTCCATTCAAGTCCTCTGGGTCCTTCTCCTTTTGTCGAGCCCCAGGGCGTAGGGTACTCGGGTATCAGGCGGCAGGGGGTTAACTTTGTCATGGGGAATGGCGGCCGCGCCTAATCCCATGTCCTGGGGGACTATTCTTTAAAAGGGGGATTTATGTACAAGGATTATTTACAGTTTGTAGTTGTTGTGACGCCACCTGCAGTACCTGGTGGGATGCCACCAGCGCCACTACATTCCTCCGGAGGTCGGTGGTAGTGCGGCAGTGATGGTATAGTCCTCTGCAGGCAGGACGGGGACCTCCAGGGCAGCAATTCTGTAAAGGAATGAGTTTTGTGGAAAGAAACATGTAGCAGAGTCAAAGTCACTTCCCCGGGTACTTTACTGGAACTTTTGCAGAGTTATTACAGTCCTCAGTGCAGTTAGGTGTTACAGTGACAAGTGGCTATGGGTGGCTGCAAGCAGATCTCTGGTAGATAGGCGGATCCCCCTTTTATGTGCCTTTCTGACTGACTGCCTTTTCTAGTTCCCCCTGGAGGTGACTATATTCCCTCCCGGGTTCCCTCCCACTGTGTGACCTAGCGTGGGGTGTGGCTTTAGGGTTCCTCCTACCATCCATAAATCCACTTGTAGTGGGGATGACTACACCTCTTTTATGGGTGCAGTACCCCCTTTGTGGCACCTACATAGTGGGGCACTACACTTTCACTGCTCCCCCATTCTGCTCACTGCCCGACTGAACCACTGCTTCTTGTTGTCTCCCTTTCTATCTCCTCTCCTACTTCCTGACTGCTTCCCTACTAACTTCTCACCCTCCACCTCTCTCCCCCCGTCCCACTGCCTGGGCCCTCCCTCTCTCGGATTCGCCCACCGTGCCTGGGACAGGGTATGTTGGGTGCTTTTGTCGGTGTCTCAGACTTACCATCCTGTTTACTGAGAACAGGAATACCACACCTGTGGAATTGGTGCAGTACCCCTCTGTGGTGAACAGACTTCAGGGGCGCCACACTGAACTTTACACACCTAGTGTCCGTACACAGACCCCGAACATGGACTTCTCAGGGAAGTCCGTGTTACTATTCAGGTTTGGCAAGTGGAGCTGCAAATGAAGCAAAATGATGAATAACCAGTTAACTTATACCATTATCCATGCCACTCTCACACTTGCTTCTGGGTCCACTAAATACGCCTTCTACATATTCACTACATCCCCCCTCCCCCGCCCACCTCTGTGATTGGTTGCAGGCAAACGCCGCCTCTGCCGGTGTTTGTGATTGCACAATGTTTTTTTTAATTATTTATTTAAATATTTTTTAAAAAATGACTTGGGATACCCCATATTTTGATAATCAACTAATAAAAAGTGCCCAACTAGGGGCTGTGGTTCACAACTTCTGCTTTATATTTGCTGAGAATCAAAAATACGGGGGCACCTATGCATTTTTTTCCCAATTATTTATTTATTTTTACATTAGTGTGTGTGTGTACGGCAACCAATCACAGATGCTCTCAGTGCCGGTGTCTGATTGCAACTGGACACAGACACTGGCACAGTTTGACTGCAACCAGTCACAGGGGATGGGGCAGGGGGGATGAAGTGAATATATATAAGTAGACCAGGAAGCAGTTGTGAAAGTGGCACTGAAGTGTGGTGTGATTTATTATTGGTTAATCACTATTTTGCTTCCATTACATCTTTCCTAGCATTTACTGCCACCATGTTATAGCTTAAGTTCAGGTCCCCCATAGAACTCATATGGGGTTCAGACTCAAGTTCAGGTCAAGTTCAATCCTGTACCAGACTTTTTTTTTTCTTTACTCTGGTTGGATCTGCTGACCCCGAACATCTGAGAGTTCAACCATCTCTATTTCCAAGTATTAGAATTGCACAGAAAAAGGCTTGTATTGGGCACTATTCACATATGTAGGAGCACAGTGTCTGCTTACAACTTGCATGTTTTGACTAAAATATTAACCAATACTTCATATATATATTATATATATATATATATATATATATATTGCGATAAGGCGATCACGGAGTGGGCCGGGGTACACACATTTAGCAGCACAAAATCATAGACACAGCAACAGCCTCTTCTAGTGTCTTTAGTGACCCCATGATTGCAGGTGACTTCAATCTTCCTACCGGGGATCAGGTAGACATCAGGCGCAGCCCTTACTAGGGTCACTGAACTCCCAGCGTCTACAAGTCCAGTCACGGTTTCTGTATTGACTTCCACGGAACACACACGTGGAGCCTCTCCGGGTGGGTAGTCCATATGGCAGACTGGACACACATAGCACATTTGTCCCTGGCAACAATCTGTCTGCGCCACCTCTTGGACTTTGGGATGCCCCGCCCCTTTTTGGGCAACTATCACTTTTCGGGACTCCAACCCCTTTTGGGCCATTATCCGCTTCATGGAATCTGCCCCCTTTTGGGACTCCACCCCCTTTTGGGCTATTATCCCTTTTAGGGACACATCCCCCTTTTGGGACCCCGCCCCCTTTGGGGAAACTACCACCATCTGGGACCCGGCCCCCTTTTGGGCAACACAGTCTATAGGGGATACTTTCTGGTGACACCGCACAGTATTTGGTTGGTGCTGCTGCTTCTGGCTCTGCAGCAGGTGGTCCAGGAGCTCCTCCATGCTGCCAGGCGCTCTCTCTGCTGCAACGAGAAAAAACAGGAGGGACGCTCCAATCAATAATACCCGGTGTTCTATGGGAAAGGGGGGGTAGATTTGCACTAACCTTTCCTGGTTGTACTGCCCGTACAACCAGGATCTCCAGCCTGTGGTGTATTGCTGCTCACCAAGCAGAGCCCTTGTCTCACAGCCAGTCGCTTGACTCCTCCCACGTGCACCTGGGTTGAGAGCGTTGTCCACCTTCGTGGCCCCTCCAAGCCACAGCCCAATGCTTGCTTCCACATCTGGACACCTGTGTTATAGCCCCCAGCAACCAAGCTGCACGGCTACAGAATCCAGAGACATACACCTGTGTTGTTGCCCCAGCAACCGAGCTTGTAGGCCTCGTCCATTGCCCCTAGCAAAAAGGCTTCTACACTGCCCGCATTCTCCACCACATGTGATAAGGCGGTCACAGAGCGGGCCGGGGTACACACACTTAGCAGCACAAAATCATAAACACAGCAACAGTCTCTTCTAGGAAATAGGTCCAGCTGGTTTATTCAGGACAGCATAAACCACACGGTGCAAATTAGACATGAGCCTTTCTTCGGCTTTCTAACAGCACACAGTCTGTTACCTCACACACGGCCTATAGACAGTCCACACAGGCCTCCAGGACCTGAGCTCTCCATGTTTAGTCTCTGTCTGTCTCTTCCATGTCAAAACCAGACTCCATTAAGACATCCTGAGACACACCCACATCTCCAGCAAGTTGCAAGCTTAACTCTTGCTATGCTGTCAAGCAGACTTTGGCTTCCAGGCACTGGCAAGACATTCACAAAAACAGTGCAGCAGACTTCTGCCTGTGTGGTGTATACCATCCATGCAGACCATGGGTGGCCACCATACCACACTATATATATATATATATATATATATATATATATATGCACATTAAATTTTTTTGAAGTATGCAGCCAAGCCCATTAATTCAGGCCTTGTAAACTATGGTGCCTATCTCTGTGTGGTGCACTTATATAGTGCTAGGCAACCCGCCTAGTCTAATAGTATGGGCATCACTGATAAGCTATAAGCCGGACACTGTTATCCTACATGCGTGACCAGCGCCTTATAAAAGCTTTTTCTCCTCCATGGACTGGTGGTGTGTAAAGCCTCATTCACACATCAGTATTTTGCATCAGTGTTTATATGCCAAAACCAGGATTAAAACGTCCAGAGAAAAGCTATAATTGACAGATTGACCTGTTCTGTGTTTTGGGAAACTCCTGGTTTTGGCATAAAAAAATTATGAAATAATAATCAAAAATACTGATGTGTGAATGTGGCCTAAGTAACTGTTACATCAGTATTTTGCACCTGTGTGTAATATACAGTAGAATCACTCAGGAATCTATTAGCAGATGGACGCACAGACAGGCTGAAACCAAATTGAAAACTGAACAAGTCTATATTTAATGCGGCAGATATAACGTGAAGAGCAGCAAATGAGTAAATACATCAATCAGGTAACAGCTGAAAGTCTTTTGAATTAGTTCTAACATGGTAATGTAAATAGGAAAGTCTCTAATAATAATTCTCATAGGGAAAAACCAATGGAGAAATGCACAGTCCAAGAATAATAAACACCCAGATGTCTGGGAATGAGAATCCACAGACAAACAAGTCCAATACCTATTAGTGCAGTGCAGCTTTTAAACGAGTCCTAATTGTCCAGATAGCTGCATCTGAACAATAAACAATAGTTCAGTAAGTGCTGTAAGGGCAAACGATGTTTACATGACACTGGCCTTGGTAAAAGAGAAGCAGAGTCAGGGAACTAGTCACAGGCAGCAGAAATCAGGAGAGAAGCTAAAGGCAGGTGAGATTGCTGGAGACAATGGCAGTTGCTGGAGAAGCCAGTGATAATCAACAGGAGGTGGATCAGAGTGGTAAAGGAAGCCTGGTATTCAAACTGAATACTAGAGCATGGCTAGATGGCATGCTGAGATTTAAAAAAGCAGAGAGGAGGATCACATGAAAAAGAGCAATGCAGCGGACATCATCTTGAAAAGAGGCAAGATGCAGACAATGCCAATAGAAGATCTAAAGTCCTCCATCTCCATCATTTACCTCCATCTTTATTAAGGGATTTTTGCTGCATCCCATGAGTACTTTTAACCTGGGCAGGTAAATACTGTAGGCTTTTTCTGCTGTGTTTATTCTGGAATAATTGAGGGAAAATTTAATTCCTCTGTTTTGGGGTTTTCTTTTAATTCATCACCTAATTACCGCAGAAAATTTGATTCATAGTGAATAAATGTGTATGAATCTCAATATTTAAATCTTGTAAAATACACGTGAGGTAGAGGAGAGATAGAGAACCTCACTGATTTTAAGTACTTACACACTACAGAAGAGAGTCACTCAGTGACTTTGAAGATGGAAAACTACTCTGCCATTGTGTCATGTCTCTGGCAGAATTTGTGACTGTGATTCCTTCATCAGCCACTAGGCGCCGCTGGATTCTTTTGGCTAGTGGTGCCAGTAATAGAGGGTCCATGTCCTCGCCGGGACGTCTGGTAGATACAAATTTCATTCCTCTATCGAAATTGGATTGGTTGGCACCTGTGGTGCGTCACTGTCTGCCCTGGTTGTAGGGGCAGTCCGGGTGAGGCCATCAAGTTCTGAGCTCCAGCCTATGTGATGGGACCGCCCCCTTTAAATACCTTGCGGCCTTCCACCAGATATATTCTTGGTTTACCCTATTGTTTAGTTTTGTGTTCTTCTATTTTTGACTCTGACCCTTGCCTGGATTTTAGACTCTTCTACTACCTGACAATATTGTACTTTTGCTGCCATCCTGGTTTTGACGCTGCCTTTTTTTGTATTCCCTGATCTCCAAACTGTGACCCTACCTGGCGACCTCCCTACTCTGATCTGCTGCTCACCTATAGGCAGTTACCTCCTGGGCTCTGTAGTAATTCCAGATCCCTGTAGAGGGGTAAAAGGGTCTTAGAGTTTCTCAGGGTGCTGCCTTACCAGCAGTTCATGATGCGCAACAGCATTCAATTTGCCAAATATCTTATTCCGCTAGAGTCTGGGTGCCAAGATACAATTTGCGTGGCTATATGGAATCCATTATAAAGTTTGCAGGGTTATGTTGGTGTCATTATATAGTTGCTTGCAGGGCTACGTGGGGGTGCGCTATACTGCTTGGAGGACTATGGGGGGGCTATTCTACAGATTGCAGCCCTATGTGGGGGGCCTTCATATCATTTGTAGTTCTATGTGCGGGTTATTATACAGTTTGCAGAGATATGTGGAGGGGTCATTATACTATTTGGATGCCTAAGTGGGAACCAGTATACAGTTTGCATGTGTCACGGGTGTGTCAGGAGGCACGGATGAGACTGTAGAGGCCACTCGCAGAAGGTCCCAGCGTTTGGCCAAACAGTCCAAATCCTAAAATAAAGTCTCTGTTGCTTTAAGCGGCATTTCCCTTTTAGTGAAAGCTGGAGGTCACTAGGACCCAGCTGATTCCTTACCTTGAGCTGTCTATATATTCCCCTAGACTCCCAGGAAGCACTGCTGGTGATAGCTTGTCAGGTGTTTGGAGGAATCTTATTAGCTCAGCAGTGTATCCCGGAGTTTCTGTTGAATTGCTGTGTGGCTCTTCTCAAGCTAAGTTTTTTTTCCCTTCCCGCTTTGTTTGTTTTCCTTATGTGTGTATCTTTCTTTGGTAGCTGGTCTGACTAGTGTTCACCCGCTCTGATCCTTATTTAGTAGCAGTTCAGGATCAGTCAGGGAATAGGTATCCTGGCAGCGACAGTTGCGGAAACTATATAGGAATGTTAGGGGAGCTAGGTGCCAGGGTTAGTTTATCTAGGGGTCACCATCTCCCATTTTGCCCTTAGCATGAGGGTTTCCTTTCCATCCCCTGTTGTCATCCAACACTGGGTGTCTCCCTACACCCAGCGTGACAGCATGGCTTTTTGGGGTCCTTTATACAGATGCATATGAAGCCATTATACAGTTTTCAGGGCTATGTGGGGTTATGTGAGGGCCATTATACAGTTTGGAGACTATTAGGGGGCCATTGTATTGATGTATGGGAGCCAATTATACTATTTGGAAGGCTATGTGGGGCCATTATACAGTTTGGAAAGCTAATAGGGGGCCATTATGACATGTGGGGAGATATATCTACTGTGTGGAGTGGTGTAAGGGCTATTATAGTGTTTGGATAACCATTATATTGTATGAATGGCTGTGTTGGGGTCACAGATGGAGTGTCATACATTGTAGGGTCAACCTGTAAACATGAGATAAATGCGCATATGGTCTTATCCTTTTTACAAAGGTTTATAGCGGTATATATCAGGAACTGCTCACCCGGCTCGGTTGTGTCACCCAAAACTGGTATAATTGCCTGCAAGATGGCTTGTAGAATGGCTGCTGCAGGGCCGCACCTTCACGATAACCCTGGAAACAGGAATGATGTAATGGGACAAAATGCCGGATTACCCGCGCTGCCACCAAGAATCACCAGGAAACAAGGAGTTTACTGGGCAGATTTTTCTTTTATTCTATCCTACGCGTTTCAGAGCCTCTATCCGAGCTGCTTCCTCAGGGAAGATGTTCCCTGAGGAAGGAGCTCAGATAGAGGCTCTGAAACGCGTAGGATAGAATAAAAGAAAAATCTGCCCAGTTAACTCCTTGTTTCCTGGTGATTCTTGGTGGCAGCGCGGGCAATCCGGCATTTTGTCCCATTACAGCATACATTGTAGGGTGGGGGATAATGTAGCGTCATCAGAATGTGTACATGGAGCGTACTGTGCAGAAATTCACTTTAGGGATATCATACTGTATTTGAGGAGCACTTTTGTTGGCATCATGATTTATGGGGCCCATTAAAGGGGTATCCTACTGTGTTGGAACACCAAGGGTCTACAATATCAGAAAAATCACTTTGTAAGGGCTGCTACAAATTTGTGAGATAAGCTCTTCTGTGATTTTCCTGAATATTAATTATTTTTTATTCTTTTGGTGGGGGAGGGAAATTGGGATTTCCACTATGGGACCCCACGATTTCTATATATGACGCTGCAGCACACCAACAAGAAGCTGTGACAGGATTGCAGTTGCTGTTTTTAGCCTTTTTTCTCTTCCCGCTGTTCCATAACACACAGGAGCCTTCTATCTTCCTTACCTAACTATATGCAGTATGAAGATGTCAGAACCTTCCCAATATATGAAGGTACTAGCACGTTCCATGTGTATATAGATAGTAACATTTTCCCTGTGTATGAAGATAACAGCATCCTCTGTTTACATGCTTCATGCTAACAGTCTCTCCTCACACTGTGGTATCACCCAGCTGGCAAGCAGAAAGTCTCACATAGTTGTCTGCCAACTAGTGAGACAGCAGAGAACCCAACTTCATCCTCTCTTTCTTAAAAGTCTAGAGTATTATCACTAAATTTGAGAAATATAGTAAAACCTTGCTCTGCTCTTATATTATGAAGCTTTCCAATAACGATAATTGATATGTCCTCTTTAAACTAAGATCTATTGGTCATACTCTGAGGTTGATGGTTGCAATCTACTATAGGAGTACACTGTGTGCAGAATTATTAGGCAAGTTGTCTTTTAGAGGATTATTTTTATTATTAATCAACAACTATGTTCTCAATCAACTCACAAGACTCATAAATATCAAAGAATATTTTTGGAAGTTGGAGTGTTTTTTTGTTTTAGATTTGGTTATCTTAGGAGGATATCTATATGTGCAGATAACTATTACTGTGCAGAATTATTAGGCAACTTAATAAAAACCAAATATATTCCCATTTCACTTGTTTATTTTCACCAGGTAAACTAATATAACTGCTCAAAATTTAGAAAAAAACATTTCTGACATGCAAAAACAAAACCCAAAAAAATTAGTGACCAATATAGCCACCTTCTTTATGATGACACTCAACAGTCTTCCATCCATAGAATCTGTCAGTTGCTTGATGTGTTTACGATCAACATTGTGTGCAGCAGCCACCACAGCCTCCCAGACACTGTTCTGAGGGTGTACTGTTTTCCCTCTCTGTAGATCTCACATTTTAGGAGGGACCACAGGTTCTCTATGGGGTTCAGATCAGGTGAACAAGGGGGCCATGTCATTTTTTTCCTTCTTTTAGACCTTTACTGGCCAGCCACGCTGTGGAGTAGTCGGATGCATGTGATGGAGCATTGTCCTGCATGAAAATCATGTTTTTCTTGAACGATATCGACTTCTTCCTGTATCATTGCTTGAAGAAGTTGTCTTCCAGACACTGGCAGTAGGTCCGGGAGTTGAGCTTCACTCCATCCTCAACCCGAAAAGGTCCCACAAGTTCATCTTTGATGATACCAGCCCATACCTGTACCCCACCTCCACCTTGCTGGCGTGAGTCGGAGTGGAGCTCTCTGCCCTTTACTGATCCAGCCTCTGGCCCACCTATGTGGCCCATCAAGAGTCACTCTCATTTCATCAGTCCATAAAACCTTTGAAAAATCAGTCTAAGGCCCCATTCACACACTGCTTTTTTTGCTGCATATTTTTAAGCACAAGCTCATCACAAACCAGGAGTGGGTGATTAAACATATAAGTGGAGCACTTGTTTCTATTAGACCTTTCCTCTGAGTGTGCCACTCCCGGTTTTGATTGTTCCATTCCTGGCTTTTTTTGAACTTGTGCGTAAAAATACGCAGCAAAAAAAGCAGTGTGTGAATGGGGCCTTAGTCATGACGCTTTATCTTATGTTTCTTGTTTAAAGGTGGTCGTTTTCAGCCTTCCTTACCTTGGCCATGTCCCTGAATATAGCACACCTTGTGCTTTTTGATACTCCAGTAACGTTGCAGCTCTGAAATATTAAAAAAACTGGTGACATCTTGGCAGCTTCACCCTTGATTGTCCTCAATTCATGAGCAGTTATTTTGCTCCTTTTTTGTCCAACACGCCGCTGGTGATCTCTTCCGATTCTGCAGCATTAAATTAACATGCTGTAGAGATGCGGAAGCACGGCACCCACCTTGCAGGTGAAAACACACTGTAGTGGGGAGAAGCATAGTGAGCATGGGATTTCTTGAAATCCCATCCACTATGCTGCTACTGTACAACACAGTGTTTTGGGCACAGCAGCAATACGCTGTGTCCAAAACGCTGCATTTCCTGATCGTGAGTATGCACCCTAAAGGTACCTTTACATGCCGCTACAGAAGGTTAGAAACCACCAGGTGTCGGAGACAATTGTAACTTGTACCGTCAAAACACCGCGAGGTAGCAGCGTGTAATTCAGGTTGTTGCCACCGGTCTCTGTCGACACCTGTCTTTCAGCCGTGCTCAAAAACAGGTAGGTTTAAACCCTATGGTAGCGGCGTGTAATCAAGGAACAGGAAGGTATATTCGACACCTAGTGAACTCCCTGGGGCGTGACACAGCCTCCGGGATACCGCGCCCCATCAGCGATCATTGGTGGAAGCTCCTGCATTACGATTGGTTGTCCCTGCATAGGGCAGCATATTTAAGGAGCTGACCAGTCACACTACACAATTGCAATAGCATCATGTATTACCCAGCCTTCCTGCGCTGGCTGGCCAATCATGATGTTATTGCTTTGTCCAATCACCGTACGAGCGTCTCGTAATCCACAACTCTGGCACGCCTATGTGTTGACCATGCTGCCCCAGGTCCTCCCATATTGCCTTGTGGTAGTGGCGGGTAAATGAGGGAAGGTGCTCTACAGAAGGTAACCTGCGGCACCCGTCGGTGCTTCCAGGGATAGAAAAAACCTACTGTGGAGCACCTTGTAGCGGCATGTAAATGCGGTATCAGGTCTCGTTAGGAACCGTTGAAACGTGCACATGCACGTGAGACACCCGGTTGTTTCTAACCGTCTGTAGCGGCGTGTAAAGGTACCTGTAGGCATTTCCTGCTCTAACATTTGATTATTTGGAGGTCAGATTATTTAAATCTATTTCCAATTGAAGGACTGTGTTTACAGAATATTATGGCTGGTTGTCTTTTATGTACAGTCATGGCTTATATTTTACTAAGTAGCATTATGCAAATGTCACCATCTGTAACACAACCAGCTTTTCAAAAATACACTAATAGTGTTGTCAGATGCTTCTTAAGAAATTGGCCAAACACAGATTGACACAATGCCAGTGGCAGTACACTGGGTATATCTGGAAGAAGACAGATGGCATACACAACATGATAGGTACATGTTAACCGGGCAGTGCATCTTGTGCTAACACAGCGGTGCAGGCAGTAATAAATATAGATTAGTTATGCTCTTACATCTCTATGCCAGAGATGTTCATTACCTACATTACTTACATATTTTACATTGTGATTCGAGTGTTTATTACAGGTCTTATTTGTTTTTTGCTGTTTTTATTTTTGAGGGCGCGGGGGTGTTAGAAAACAATGGGGAGTAGTACTAAAGTGGGCATTAAAATGTATAATTTTAATAATTTTATGGCAAAATAAAAAAGCTCAAAGTCTTTATAAAATAACAGATTTTTTGCTCGTGGCAAAAGAGGGGGTGGACATCTTGAAAGCAGCACTTTCACTGAATATTTGTATCATTTAATTTTATGTGAGATACAATTATATAATACTTTGAAGCTTCACAAATACATTTTCGGCTGAATTCACACAAGCTCTTTAATGCCATTTTTAAAGTGTTGTGTCTTTTTTTGTGAGGTCGTATGTTAACTTGACATCTATTTTGATGTAAAATATACTTGATATTCTGGGACATACAGTTGTGGCCAAAAGTACTGACACCCCTGCAATTCTGTCAGATAATACTCAGTTTCTTCCTGAAAATTATTGCAATCACAAATTATTTGGTATTATTATCTTCATTTAATTTGTCTTAAATGAAAAAACACAAAAGAAAATGAAGCAAAAAGCAAAACATTGATCATTTCACACAAAACTCCAAAAATGGGCCAGACAAAAGTATTGGAACCCTCAGCCTAATACTTGGTTGTACAACCTTTAGCCAAAATAACTGTAACCATCAATGAGTTTCTTACAATGCTCTGCTGGAATTTTAGACCATTCTTCTTTGGCAAACTGCTCCAGGTCCCTGATATTTGAAGGGTGCCTTCTCCAAACTGCCATTTTTAGATCTCTCCACAGGTGATTATGGGATTCAGGTCTTGACTCATTGCTGGCCACCTTAGAAGTCTCCAGTGCTTTCTCTCAAACCATTTTCTAGTGCTTTTTGAAGTGTGTTTTGGGTCATTGTCCTGCTGGAAGACCCATGACCTCTGAGGGAGACCCACCTTTCTCAAACTGGGCTACATTATGCTGCAAAATTTCTTGGTAGTCTTCAGACTTCATAATGCCATGCATACGGTCAAGCAGTCCAGTGCCAGAAGCAGCAAAGCAACCCCAAAACATTAGGGAACCTCCGCCATGTTTGACTGTAGGGACCGTGTTCTTTTCTTTGAATGCCTCTTTTTTTCTCCTGTAAACTCTATGTTGATGCCTTTGCCCAAAAAGCTCTACTTTTGTCTCATCTCCAGAGAACATTCTTCCAAAACGTTTTAGGCTTTCTCAGGTAAGTTTTGGCAAACTCCAGCCTGGCTTTTTCATGTCTCGGGGTAAGAAGTGGGGTCTTCCTGGGTCTCCTACCATACAGTACCTTTTCTTTCAGAAGCCGACGGATAGTACGGGTTGACACTGCTGTACCCTCGGACTGCAGGGCAGCTTGAACTTGTTTGGATGTTAGTCATAGTAACATAGTAACATAGTTTTTAAGGTTGAAGGAAGACATTAACTCCATCTAGTTCAAATAATAGCCTAACATGTTGATCCAGAGGAAGGCAAAAAAAAACATGTGGCAACACTAGCTCCACATTGGGGTAAAAAATTCCTTCCTGACTCCAGATATGGCAATCAGACTAGTTCCCTGGATCAACGCCCTATCAAAGAATCTAGTATATATAACTGGTAGTTTTATAGTTTTCAAGAAAGGCATCCAGGCCCTTCTTAAATGTTAGTAGTGAGTCACTCATTACAACATCATGTGGCAGAGAGTTCCATAGACTCACTGCTCTTACAGTAAACTAGAAGAAAAGTAGAAAAGCGCACATAGGGTCTTATCCGGGTGTAACCGGGGTGTTGTATTGTGTGCTGTTGCACTAACCTTATGTTGTTGTGAGAGTCACAACAACTATTGAAGCATAAGCCGGCTTGCAGCACTCCGCCCAAGGAAAACAGGTTAAAGCATTAGATGAAAGGTGGTAATTCGTGCGCTGCCGTCTGTCCGTTGGTTCCAGGAAATCCAAGGAATCACAAGATGTTAAAAGTAATACCTTCAATGTATAATTCTTACGCGTTTCGTGGTACTTCAGACCACTTCATCAGAGATCCACAAGGTTTTCTTGTGGATCTCTGATGAAGTGGTCTGAAGTACCACGAAACGCGTAAGAATTATACATTAAAGGTATTACTTTTAACATCTTGTGATTCCTTGGATTTCCTGGAACCAACGGACAGACGGCAGCGCACGAATTACCACCTTTCATCTAATGCTTTAACCTGCTCTTACAGTAAAGAATACATGTCTGTGATTATGATTAAACCTTCTTTCCTCCAGACGTAGAGGATGCCCCCTTGTCCCCATCTCAGGCCTAAGAGTAAAGAGATCATTAGAAAGGTCTCTGTACTGTCCCCTCATATATTTATACATTATTATAAGATCACCCTTAAACTTTCGTTTTTCCAAGCTAAATAACCCCAAGTTTAATAACCTGTCTTGGTATTGCAGACCCCTCAGTCCTCTAATAACCTTGGTCGCTCTTCTCTGCACCCGCTCTAGTTCAGCTATGTCTTTCTTATACACCGGAGACCAGGTTCTTTATTCACCATCTACACAATCTTGCGTTGAAATCTCTTGTCAATTTTTCTTTTCCGTCCACATCTAGGGAGGTTAGCCACAGTGCCATGGGCTTTAAACTTCTTGATGACATTGCGCACGGTAGACACAGGAACATTCAGGTCTTTGGAGATGGACTTGTAGCCTTGAGATTGCTCATGCTTCCTCACAATTTGGTTTCTCAAGTCCTCAGACAGTTCTTTGGTCTTCTTTCTTTTCTCCATGCTCAATGTGGTACACACAAGGACACAGGACAGAGGTTGAGTCAACTTTAATCTATGTCAACTGGCTGCAAGTGTGATTTAGTTATTGCCAACACCTGTTAGGTGCCACAGGTAAGTTACAGGTGCTGTTAATTACACAAATTAGAGAAGCATCACATGATTTTTCTAACAGTGCCAATACTTTTTTCTACCCCCTATTTTATGTTTGGTGTGGAATTATATCCAATTTGGCTTTAGGACAATTCTTTTGTGTTTTTTCATTGAAGACAAATTAAATGAAGATAATAATACCAAAGAATTTGTGATTGCAATCATTTTCAGGAAGAAACTGAGTATTATCTGACAGAATTGCAGGGGTGTCAATACTTTTGGCCAACACTGTATTCGTCAACCTTAGTCTAGACCAGTGATTCCCAAACTCCAGACCTCGCGGCCCCCAACAGGTCATGTTTTCAGGATTTCCTTAGTATTGCACAGGTGATGCCTTGATAATGATTTCATTACCTGTCCAATCCTAAGGAAATCATGAAAACGTGTCCTGTTTGGGGCCATGAGGATTGGAGTTTAGGAAACACTGGTCTAGACTCTCTTTATCCATTAACTCCTTTGTGTCATGGCTATTTTCCTTTTTTGTATTTTAATTTTTTCCTTTCCTTCAAAACCCTTACATTTTTTATTTTCCAGTCAACATTGCCATATGATGTCTTGTTTTTTGCAGGAGGAGTTGTACTTTTATAGGACACTATCCATATTATGATGTGATTTATTGAAAAGTGGGGACAAAAAATCCTAAGTGTTGTAAGTTAGAAAACAATGTGCAATTCCGCAGTTTTTTTTTTACAGTGTTCATTATATGGTAAAAGTATTTGACAATATGATTCTCCAGATCACTGCAATGACAGTGATACCAAAATTTGCTTCATTCACCATATACTTGGGACAGCCAAGAAAACGCAATTCTGGCATTTTGATATCTTTTTTTTCTCCTTACAGAATTTATGGATTGGGTTTAATATTTTGATAGATCAGAATTCTACAGCACTTTAATGGGAGAAAAATTGAGTCATTTGATATTTATATTTTTACAAATTTCTTAATACTTTTTCTATTTTCATTTTATTTGTTAGTTTTGTGAAGGGATTTAAACCTATGATTTTACCACAGTTCTGCTGTGTGTAACACAAATTACACTCTCCTATAGACACCAGCCAGCAGCTAGCATTCATAGTAGAACCGTCATGGCAACCATAGCAGACCGCCAGCCATCATGACAACTCGTCAGCGTCTCGCAATTCGCGTCATACAAGAGCTGATGGGCTGCTAGAACAGTGTGGCCCTCCCACCTGCATCACACTTTAAATGCCACTGTCAGAGACTAAAACAAAGAGAAAAGGGAGCGCACATAGGGTCTTATCTATGATGATAATTCAATGCCCCCTAATTAGTGTGACTCATCTTTTTGGGTTGTGTGAGTCACAACAAACTGCAAGAGCCTTGTTATCCTGGTCGCTGCAGACACCTGGTGAGGGAGAAATCTGTTTATGTAGAAAAAAGCCCATGTTTAGATTCCGCGCAGACCACCAAGCAGGAAGGGTATGTTTGATGTCCGTTTATTGAGCCAACGCGTTTCACAGCAGGACCTTTTTGCCCTGAGGAAGCAGCAGGTCCTGCTGTGAAACGCGTTGGCTCAATAAACGGACATCAAACATACCCTTCCTGCTTGGTGGTCTGCGCAGAATCTAAATATGGGCTTTTTTCTACATAAACTGTCAGAGACTGAAAGCAGCACTTAACAGTTAACATTCAGCTGTTACAGGCAGATGATGGCTGAATATCATAGCCATCATCTACCGGGAAAGATGCTGGCTTGGCATGTGAACCCCCATCAAAGTTAATGAGTCCCCATAGCATGCAATAGTATGTCCTATTGCGACAAGGAGTTAAGGTCCTATGATGTACATTTTCATCATAGTTCATTAGAAATGTATGAATCTGGCTCTGGGGCAGAGCCTGCTTCATACCAATGAGATGTCCTTTGTGTTACATACATAACTAGCATCTGTCTGTTACTGCAACAACCTAAGCTTGTTCCTATCAGTGCAGTTTAACCATTTCAATGCCACTGACAACCTCTGACAGTGACATTTCAATTACATCGCTGTGCAAAGACTACCATCAACCCCTGTAATGTAATAGTGAGGAACTACTGTGGTACCATATCTTGCAGCGGCTTGGTAAGGGCTCCTTTAACTGCCTTCTGGATCTTCTGTTGAGGCAGGAGTCACACAGGCGTCTAACTCGCTCTAGTGCAATGTGAGTAAATCTTACACTGCATTCAGGTCCATGTTAGGCTAGAGTCACACTTGCAGATTTTACATATATTTTTGAGACTTGCGTTTTGTGAAAATGCATGCAAAAATGCATCCATAGGCCACCATGCAAAAAACGCATGCCCCAATAGCAAAAACGCATGTCTAACTGTACCATGCGTTTTTGGGATGCGTTTTTGGCTCAGCACCAAAAAATACTGCAAGCAGCATTTTTTGGTGCTTTTCAAAAACGCATGCGTTTTTTTAACATGGGGCCCCTATGGGAAACACGTGCGTTTTTATATGGCACTAAATGGTACATGCATTTTTGCATGTGTTTTTTAAGGGTCCCCCACACCTATCAGCAAAAACGCATGCAAAAACACAGGCTGCCAAAAAGCACCTTAAAAAACGCATGCCAAGTGTGACCCTAGCCTTAGACAGTCAGGCAGCTGAGAATTGTAAGTTGCCTGCGAGTCTCTGATCACTCGCACCCATAAAAGTCTATTGGCGCAAGTGAAACATCGGACTGCAATCGCATGCACTTAGTAGACATGCGAGTGCAGCACGATATACGCCTAGTTTGACAATGGAGTAAATGGGGAGATAAATCTCTCCCTCTCCTCTGCAGCTGTGATCCAATCGCAGTATCAGTCGCAGGCATATGACAGAGCCTGAGCCGAGGGTCATTAGCATATTTCATCTGATGCTTTGGTATTGGATGCTTTCAGCTAGTGTGACCCTAGTGTGACCCTAGCCTGAATCTCAACCACAGGAAACCATATTTCTCTTTATAGTATAGTGTCGGGCCCACTGGGACGGGGGTACTCGGTACCGGATCGGGTCTGCTCCTGGGGAAGTCACGGGTGGTCCTGGTCCGGACCGTGTCCCTGGCTCGACAAAAGAATAGGGGAATATTTACAGGGGATTGTCAATCGTGACGCCACCCACTATATGCGGCCAGTGATGGGGCTGCCGCTGCTGCAGAACCTCCGGGGATGATGGAATGGCAGCGTAGATGGGATAGTTCCAGTGGGTAGAACTATGTTCCCCGGGGCAGTAAGGGTTAAAGTCTATGGTGCGGTGTGTAGGCTTTGTGCTGAATGCAGCTCACTTACTATGCCGACGCTGTAGGAATCCTTCCTCTGCGCTGGAGCTGACAGGCTGTGGCTCTGCAGGTGGGGATTTGTTGTAATCCTGTATGGAGGGAATAGTACTCAAGTAGATAGAAGCAGACAAGGGAGGCAAGTTCAGGGTCTCCGTGTTTACTCTCAAAACTCTTCAATACAGCTCACAGTTTAGTTACAGTTCTTACAAGTCTCAGTTCAAGTACACGGGCTCACTCTCCCCTCCGGGGTTCCCTTAATCTCTGCAGCCAGGTCTCTCTGTGACCCCTCACACTGTCTCTGTGTCCTTTCCGGGCTGTTTACGTTCTCTGTGTTCACTTGGTGTGTGTGACGCCGGACAGTATGGTGGTGACTCGGGCCCTTGTGGGTCCTCCTGTTCGTCACTGAGCTGCCTGTCCTTTGGGGTAGGGACCCTAACATGTAGCTCTGGTCCCCCGTCGTGTTGTCTGAGGATCCGGGTAAAACTACAGTCCCCTCTAGAGCCGACACTCTACTCAGCCCAGCCTTTAGCAGTCCTCAAGTGTGAGCCTTTACCAGGCTCTTTCTCTCTGCGTCTTTCAGTACCATAGGAGGGCTACTCCGCCTGCAGTCAGTCGCTTCAGCTGTAAGTCTAGGGCCCGGGTATCACCGTCCATCTCTTCCTTCCACACTCCTGGGGGTACTGGCTCCGGATAGGCTTTCTCTCTCCTCCGGCTCACACTGGCTCGGTACAGATTCTGCGCTCCTTACACTCCACTTTGCCAGGACGTGTGGTTCCTTCTCCTGCTCAGCTTAGCTCGGCCCGCTGCTGTCTCTTGGCCTGTGCCGTGTTCCTCAGCCTGTTGCTGGTCTCTGTCTTTGCTACTTTTGGTCTTTTCTGGTCGGCACCCTGGGCCTACTGACTCTTTCCTCCTCTCCCTTCACTATTTCTACTGTCAAGTCACCTGACTACGTGTGTGCCTGTGGGCCCAACCCACTCCTTTAAATCCACCACCCCTCGCTTGCCTAGAGTCTCCAATCTCAGGGCTGGATGCTGCCACCTACTGTACGTGGGTTGTATGGGCTGTGAGGGTGTTGTTGTGCAACAATTGTGCTACCTGCCTGGCTGCCGTTCCCTTTTGTGCCTCCTGGATGCAGGGGCGCCACACTCTCCCAGAGTTAAACCAGCGCGTCCCCGCGCTGCCCCTCTTGGATCCCCCTGAAAACATTTTATTTTATAACAACATTAAACATTAAGCATTCTTGGTTTCTTCCCATCCGGAAGGCACGATTCTTCAAACGTTACATAAGTTAACTATATACAAGTGCATGGGTACATTTACATCTCTACCCTTCTAGACCTCTGCTGGGTCTAATGCTACAACGCATTAACTTTCTTTTGCTATAAAACACATTATAAACACTACTTTATATCAAAAGTATAAAAACATTCTTCTTTTCTCAAAAAGGCTTCAAAAGTGCAAAAATTCTCAAAAAGCAGTTCAAAGTTCAAAGTTCACAATTCAAAATTCAACAGTCACATGCACCATCTCTCATGTGCAAAACTGGTCTTAAAACCAAAGGGGAGCACACAAAGGTGCTCAACTATATACAAGGGAGAGTTCATATCACCTCATCGTCCGTGATATCGATTGTTCAATAAACATATAAAAGACAAACAGGTTAAAGGCTAACATTCATTCAGGTATGAGATGGGGACAATAAGGAATACACCTCATTCACACTTACAGTTTCCTCTTCTTTCTGGATGCAGAAGCCGTGTTTCTATTCTTTCATCTGCTGCTTCCACGGTAACATCTGCAATGTCTTCCTTCTTGGGTAAACCTCCAGGTTTTGTAATGCAGCTATCAGCAAGTAGCTTTCCGGGGTCTGAGTAATAGCATCCTTCATAGACTTGGATGTAACAGTCTCAAGTATAGTAACAGGATCCGTATTCACTGCCGCATCCGTGTATCTCGGCATGTCTGGATCATCAATGGACTCTGAATACTCCAACGTTGGCATATCATCTACTTCTGCAGTATCTAAACACAGTCTTTTAACTTTTATGCCGTATGGGCCACGCTCACCTTCGACAATGTGGTAAGACACCCATTCTCCGATCTCAACTTGTCTGTCTGGGTGGTCTGATGGCAACTGCTCTTCCACCTCTCTTTTATTAATAAAGATGTCACTTCTGGTACCAGGTTCACGTGCAAAGGCGAAACCTCTTTCTTCTATCACTTTTACAATCTTCCCTTCATGCCGTGGGGATCTTTGTATTTCTCTAACCATTCTGGCTATATTCTTGGCCTCTTTACTACGGGCGATCATAATCTGTTTTTGCACCTGCCTTTCTATCTCTTCCTTTTCCCGCTTTCTTACACATTTACGGATGTACTCCTCACGGGTAATCAATTCTGCAGGGCCCACTTCGCCAGCGGGATCTCCCAGGAAACCCATCAAGTCATCACAATCTTTACCTCGCTCCCACCAGCAGCGGAGCTGCTCCCCTCTCACCTCGGTAGCAGTCGGTGGTGGTATCAGGGGCTGCGGTAACGGTAGATATCCCTCCGGTAGAGCTCCTAGTGGGTCGGCTTCTTTCCTTGCCGGGCGCGGTGCAGCTCGCAGTACAGATAGATCCACCAAAGTCGCAGTACGGCATTCCTTCTCGCTCTCTGCCCGATGACGTGGCACTCCAACCCAGCCGGGTTGTATAGACAAAGTCTCGTATTCTTGGCGGTGTTCAATATCAATTCAAATCCGGGTCCGATGCTCCTCCTGGGCCCGTGTCATCTGCTGGGGTAGCAGTCGTAGCACACCCCGCCGGGTGTCTTGGATGTGGGGACGTTCTCTGCCGCCTTCTGCCATCTCGCTCTGGTCACACAAGTTCTTTCCCTGGCCGGGTTCCTCCACCGGGTCACTCCGTGGGCCCTCAGGGATCACTTGTGGTCTTCCGGGTGCAGCACTTTTCTTGGCATCCTCCGCTTCCGTCCGCGTATACTGCAATGGCGACTGCTTCTCTTCCAGTTGCTCGTTCCGCCCCCTCCTGATGACGACTTCTGTTTCTTCTCCTGCCCGCTTCTCATTGGTAGGAGTGTGTAAGGGCGGAGGCTCCTCTTTCAGAGTGACGGCTGGCTCTCCCGGAGTTAAGGGGAGCCAGGGTGGGTCCTCTTTTTCGCGCCTTGGACCGGGTCGGCCCACGATGGGAGTTTTGGGAACGCCTCCTCTGATCATGGCGTTAGCCTCCCCTGGCCACCATTAAGATCAGATTTTGGCGGGAAAGTCCAGAACACGTTGTTTTAGGCGCACGGGGTCCAATTCTTTTGGACCGGGTAGATCCTGTTCGTGACGCCAGATTGTCGGGCCCACTGGGACGGGGGTACTCGGTACCGGACCGGGTCTGCTACTGGGGAAGTCACGGGTGGTCCTGGTCCGGAACGTGTCCCTGGCTCGACAATAGAATAGGGGAATATTTACAGGGGATTGTCAGTCGTGACTCCACCCACTATATGCGGCCAGTGATGGGGCCGCCACTGCTGCAGAACCTCCGGGGATGATGGAATGGCAGCGTAGATGGGATAGTTCCAGTGGGTAGAACTGTGTTCCCCGGGGCAGTAAGGGTTAAAGTCTATGGTGCGGTGTGTAGGCTTTGTGCTGAATGCAGCTCACTTACTATGCTGACGCTGTAGGAATCCTTCCTCTGCGCTGGAGCTGACAGGCTGTGGCTCTGCAGGTGGGGATTTGCTGTAATCCTGTATGGAGGGAATAGTACTCAAGTAGATAGAAGCAGACAAGGGAGGCAAGTTCAGGGTCCCCGTGTTTACTCTCAAAACTCTTCAATACAGCTCACAGTTTAGTTACAGTTCTTACAAGTCTCAGTTCAAGTACACGGGCTCACTCTCCCCTCCGGGGTTCCTTTAATCTCTGCAGCCAGGTCTCTCTCTCTGTGACCCCTCACACTGTCTCTGTGTCCTTTCCGGGCTGTTTACGTTCTCTGGGTTCACTTGGTGTGTGTGACCCTGGACAGTATGGCGGTGATTCGGGCCCCTTTGGGTCCTCCTGTTCGTCACTGAGCTGCCTGTCCTTTGGGATAGGGACCCTAACATGTAGCTGTGGTCTCCCGTAGTGTTGTCTGAGGATCCAGGTAAAACTACAGTCCCCTCTAGAGCCGACACTCTACTCAGCCCAGCCTCCAGCAGTCCTCAAGTGTGAGGCTCTACCAGGCTCTTTCTCTCTGCGTCTTTCAGTACCATAGGAGGGCTACTCCGCCTGCAGTTGGTCGCTTCGCTGTAAGTCTAGGGCCCGGGTATCACCGTCCCTCTCTTCCTTCCACACTCCTGGGGGTACTGGCTCCGGATAGGCTTTCTCTCTCCTCCGGCTCACACTGGCTCGGTACAGATTCTGCGCTCCTTACACCCCACTTTGCCAGGACGTGTGGTTCCTTCTCCTGCTCAGCTTAGCTCGGCCCGCTGCTGTCTCTTGGCCTGTGCCGTGTTCCTCAGCCTGTTGCTGGTCTCTGTCTTTGCTACTTTTGGTCTTTTCTGGTCGGCACCCTGGGCCTACTGACTCTTTCCTCCTCTCCCTTCACTATTTCTACTGTCAAGTCACCTGACTACGTGTGTGCCCAACCCACTCCTCTAAATCCACCACCCTTCGCTTGCCTAGAGTCTCCAATCTCAGGGCTGGATGCTGCCACCTACTGTACGTGGGTTGTATGGGCTGTGAGGGTGTTGTTGTGCAACAATTGTCCTACCTGCCTGGCTGCAGTTCCCTTTTGTGGCCTCCTGGACGCAGGGGCGCCACAATAGTATAGTCAAGTGAGTAAAAAAAGCCACCTAAAGAGCCTAAAAAAGAAAGTGAACATCATTTTTTTTTAACAAATATAAAAAATAAATTTTAAATCACTCCCTTCCTCACATTAAAAGTAAAGAAATATTAAAATAACTGATAATGTAATTGTAGGCCCCAGCGCTTATTACCACCTATTGAGCACTGCTCAGTCTGCTATTTGTTATCACTTACCGTATATACTCGCGTATAAGCCGAGTTTTTCAGCCCAAAAATTGGGCTGAAAAGTCCCCACCTCGGCTTATAAGCGAGTCATAAGGCCGCCCGCCCCCCCATCGGTATACAGGCGCCCCCCCGTGGGTATACAGGGCCCCCCCTTGCTGCCGCAAACCTGTAAAGTAATAGATCATTATACTTATCCCTGTCGCCGCCGCTGCCATAGCGCTCCTCCCGGTCTTCATGCTTCTTCCGGCTTCCTCCTCCGGCGCACAGACAATGACGTCATTGCCTGCGCCCACCGGAGGAGGAAGCCGGAAGAAGCATGAATACCCGGAGGAGCGCGGTGCAGAGCAGCGGCGGCGACAGGGATAAGTATAATGATCTATTACTTTACAGGTTTGCGGCAGCAAGGGGGGCCCTGTATACTGATCGGGGGGGGCCTGTATACCACTGGGGCTGCTGCTGTATACACCACTGGGGCTGCTGCTGTATACACCACTGGGGCTGCTGCTGTATATACCACTGGGGCTGCTACTGTATATACCACTGGGGCTGCTGCTGTATATACCACTGGGGAGGCTGCAGTAACACTGCTGGGACCTGTATATACCACTGGGGAGGCTGCTGTATACCTGTATACTGTATACTGCTGGGGGCTGTATACCTGTGCTGGGGTCCACCCTCGGCTTATACACGAGTCAATAGGTTTTCCCAGGTTTTGGGGGCAAAAGTAGGGGGTCGGCTTATACACGGGTCGGCTTATACACGAGTATATATGGTACTTATATTTGTGTGAGAGCTATAGTGATGTACTACAATGCAACCCAGTGAGTTTCAATAAGACAAATTTATTAAAATTATTTATAAAAAAACAGCATATGTTTCCTAGGGGAAATAAGATTAGAGTAAAAAGATCTATGGGTTAATAGACTTATAAAGTCACTAAAGGCTAATAAGTGGGGGTACAGGGTTTCTTTGCGGAAGCCCAGGTCTCTATTTGGCCTCTTGTTGGTGCTCTATTTTCAATGTAATTTCTGGCAGATTTTACGTCTTATTTTCTTTATGCTGGAATGAAAAACAGAGGGGGCCTTTTCAGTGCTTTTTTACTTTCTCTAGACACCATTGGTGTACTGAATCTGAGTGATTATATATGGTTCTTACCTGGGATTGTAGTTTGCAGGGTGTTAACCTCTTGATTTTTTATGGGTCACTGGTGTCCATATTCTCTGGAGATCAAATAAATATAGTGAGTGAATTTTTATCAATTGTTGTTATGGGTTGTCATATCAAAGGGGAGGGTTTCTCACCGTAACCAATTACCCGTATATACTCGCGTATAAGCCGAGTTTTTCAGCCCAAAAATTGGGCTGAAAAGTACCCCCCTCGGCTTATACGCGAGTCAGTGCTGTATACCGATGTATACATCGGTACATACCGATGTATACATCGGTATACAGCAGCCCCCGCATCCCCAGTAATCCAGGGCCCCCCCAGCGTCTCTCCAGTCACCTGAAAAGCAAACTATACTTATCAGTGTCCGCTGTCCGCGCCCGCTCGCCTCTGCCCGGTCTGCCGTCTGCGATCCTCCATCTTCATGCGGCGTCTTCCGGGTTCCTGTGCTGAGTGCTCGTCGCAGGGAATGACGTCATTCCCTGCGACGAGCACAGGAAACCGGAAGACGCCGCATGAAGAAGGAGGATCGCAGACGGCACTGTCACGGCAGAGGCGAGCGGGCGCGGACAGCGGACACTGATAAGTATAGTTTGCTTTTCAGGTGACCGGAGAGACGCTGGGGGGCCCTGGATTACTGGGGCCCTGTATACTACCGCTGGGGCTGCAATCTACTACCACTGGGGCTGTATACACTACCACTGGGGCTGTATATACTACCACTGGGGCTGTATATACCACTGGGGCTGTATATACGGCTGGGGCCCTGTATACTACCGCTGGGGCTGCAATCTACTACCACTGGGGCTGTATACACTACCACTGGGGCTGTATATACTACCACTGGGGCTGTATAAACCACTGGGGCTGTATATACTGCTGGGGCCCTGTATACTACCGCTGGGGCTGCAATCTACTACCACTGGGGCTGTATATACTACCACTGGGGCTGTATATACTACCACTGGGGCTGAATATACCTGTGGGGCTGCTGTATACTACACTGGGGCTGTATATACCTGTGGGGCTGCTGTATACTACCACTGGGGCTGTATATACCTGTGGGGCTGCTGTATACTACCACTGGGGCTGTATATACCTGTGGGGCTGCTGTATACTACACTGGGGCTGTATATACCTGTGGGGCTGCTGTATACTACCACTGGGGCTGTATATACCTCTGGGGCTGCTGTATACTACCACTGGGGCTGTATATACTTCTGGGGCTGCTGTATACTACCACTGGGGCTGTATATACCTCTGGGGCTGCTGGATACTACCACTGGGGCTGTATATACCTCTGGGGCTGCTGGATGCTACCACTGGGGCTATATATACCTCTGGGGCTGCTGTATACTACCAATGGGGCTGTATATACCTCTGAGGCTGCTGTATACTACCTCTGGGGCTGCTGTATACTACCACTGGGGCTGCTGTATACTACCACTGGGGCTGCTGTATACTACCACTGGGGCTGCTGTATATACCTTTGGGGCTGCTGTATACTACCTCTGGGGATGCTGTATACTACCACTGGGGCTGTATATACCTCTGGGGATGCTGTATACTACCACTGGGGCTGTATATACCTCTGGGGATGCTGTATACTAACTACTGGGGCTGCTGCTGTATATACCACTGGGGCTGCTGCTGTATACTACCACTGGGGAGGCTGCTGTATACTACCATTGGGGGGCCTGTATACCACACTGCTGGGGGCTGTATACCTGTGCTGGAGTCCACCCTCGGCTTATACACGAGTCAATAGGTTTTCCCAGGTTTTGGGGGCAAAAGTAGGGGGGTCGGCTTATACACGGGTCGGCTTATACACGAGTATATACGGTATGTATGTAGAGGTGTCCACAGTTGTTTTATACTTTTTTCTCCACTTATAACAGTCGGTTATGTGCTAGATATACTCTGAAAAACAAATGACACTTTTTATTGTATATACTGTTGTATTGTTTGAGTTAATTACTTTGTCTAATCTATATCTTACATGTGGCTGCTGATGATTTTTCGGGTCTCCATCCAGGTGTATCTTTAGTTCTTAGGTACATTGCACCAAAAATATTTTGTCACTAGTTATTTGGTTTGATTTCTCCTTATATTTGTACTAGATGGTGGCCCGATTCTAAAGAATCGGGTAGTCTAGAATCTATATAGAGTTTATTTAGTAATAGGGGAGTGCTGTGAAATTAATTGTGTGTATACAGGCGGCTCAGTGGTTAGCAGAGTATACGGTGGCTCAGTGGTCAGCAGTGAGTGCGGTGGCTCAGTGGTTAGCAGTGAGTGCGGTGGCTCAGTGGTCAGCAGTGAGTGCGGTGGCTCAGTGGTCAGCAGTGAGTGCGGTGGCTCAGTGGTCAGCAGTGAGTGCGGTGGCTCAGTGGTCAGCAGTGAGTGCAGTGGCTCAGTGGTCAGCAGTGAGTGCGGTGGCTCAGTGGTCAGCAGTGAGTGCGGTGGCTCAGTGGTCAGCAGTGAGTGCGGTGGCTCAGTGGTCAGCAGTGAGTGCGGTGGCTCAGTGGTCAGCAGTGAGTGCGGTGGCTCAGTGGTCAGCAGTGAGTGCGGTGGCTCAGTGGTCAGCAGAGAGTGCGGTGGCTCAGTGGTCAGCAGTGAGTGCAGCACAGGCTGGAGGGGGCAGAGGCTGGAGGGGGAAAGGAGGGAGGAGGCAGAGGAGGCAGAAACTGGAGGGGTTAGAGGAGGGAGGGGTCAGAGGAGGGAGGGGGCGGAGGCTGGAGGGCAGAGGAGAGCGGAGGCTGGGGGGCAGAGGAGAGCAGAGGCTGGGGGGGCAGAGGAGAGCGGAGGCTGGGGGGGCAGAGGAGAGCGGAGGCTGGGGGGGCAGAGGAGAGCGGAGGCTGAGGGGCAGAGGAGAGCGGAGGCTGGGGGGGCAGAGGAGAGCGGAGGCTGGGGGGGCAGAGGAGAGCGGAGGCTGGGGGGGCAGAGGAGAGCGGAGGCTGGGGGGCAGAGGAGAGCGGAGGCTGGGGGGGCAGAGGAGAGCGGAGGCTGGGGGGCAGAGGAGGGGGGAAGGCTGGGGGGCAGAGGAGAGGCTGGGGGTCAGAGGAGAGCGGAGGCTGGGGGGTCAGAGGAGAGCGGAGGCTGGGGGGTCAGAGGAGAGCGGAGGCTGGGGGGTCAGAGGAGAGCGGAGGCTGGGGGGTCAGAGGAGAGCGGAGGCTGGGGGGTCAGAGGAGAGCGGAGGCTGGGGGGTCAGAGGAGAGCGGAGGCTGGGGGGTCAGAGGAGAGAGCGGAGGCTGGGGGGGCAGAGGAGAGCGGAGGCTGGGGGGGCAGAGGAGAGCGGAGGCTGGGGGGGCAGAGGAGAGCGGAGGCTGGGGGCAGAGGAGAGCGGAGGCTGGGGGGCAGAGGAGAGCGGAGGCTGGGGGGGCAGAGGAGCGAGCGGAGGGGCAGAGGGGGGCGAGGGAGAGCGGAGGCTGGGGGGAAAGGGAGGCTGGGGGCAGAGGAGAGCGGAGGCTGGGGGGGCAGAGGAGAGCGGAGGCTGGGGGTCAGAGGAGAGCGGAGGCTGGGGGGTCAGAGGAGAGCGGAGGCTGGGGGGTCAGAGGAGAGCGGAGGCTGGGGGGTCAGAGGAGAGCGGAGGCTGGGGGGTCAGAGGAGAGCGGAGGCTGGGGGGTCAGAGGAGAGCGGAGGCTGGGGGGTCAGAGGAGAGCGGAGGCTGGGGGGTCAGAGGAGAGCGGAGGCTGGGGGGTCAGAGGAGAGCGGAGGCTGGGGGGGGCAGAGGAGAGCGGAGCTGGGGGGGCAGAGGAGAGCGGAGCTGGGGGGGCAGAGGAGAGCGGAGGCTGGGGGGGCAGAGGAGAGCGGAGGCTGGGGGGGCAGAGGAGAGCGGAGGCTGGGGGGGCAGAGGATAACGGAGGCTGGAGGGCTGAACACTCAGTGGGCTGTTGGCGGTCAGCGGCAAGGCTGGCGGCGGTTCCGGAGGCCGGCCCCGGAGTGCGGGCGGGGCTAGCTCGTGATGGAGGAGAGTCACCGGGTGTGTGGAGAGAGTGGCAGGACTGGGAGCGGTGCCGGCGGAGGCCGCACACCGGAGTGTGGGCCGGTCCGGGCCGGTTCCCGCATGTTGGTGGGCGCACAGCAGGCTGTGTGCGGAGCCAGTGGCGGGATGGCGGTCCCTGATGGAGAGTGGGCGGTGAGCAGCAGGGCTGTGGGCCGGATGTGGGTGGGCGCAGACGGGGCTCTGTGCAGGGCCGGTGGCGGGATAACGGGGAGTGGTGGCGCTTTAGCGCCCACGGCGAGGCGCTGTGCCATTTTGTCAGCGGCTCGCGGTGAGCGCTATGCGCTCACCGCTCGTGGGTCTGGTACTTCCGGTTCCGGTCTTTGACACAGGGCGCAGGCCATCACGGAGTTGAGCGGATTGGCGGGAAGTGGGCTTCGGTTTTTATATATAAGATATATATATAGCAGTACGATGGTATATGGTGGTAATTAGAGCACATGTATAGCAGCACTATAGTATATGGCGGTAGATTATAGTAAATGTATAGCAGCACTATAGTATATGGCGGTACATTACAGTACATGTATAGCAGCACTATAGTATATGGTGGTACATTATAGCACATGTATAGCAGCACTATGGTATATGGCGGTACATTACAGTACATGTATAGCAGTGCTATGGTATATGGCGGTACATTACAGTACATGTATAGCAGCACTATGGTATATGGCAGTACATTATAGCACATGTATAGCAGCACTCTGGTATATGGCAATACTGCGGTGACCGCGGTCCCCCACTCCTCCTGGCCCCGGTCGTCCACAGTAAAAAAAAAAAATCCTCAGTGAGGATACTCACCTGTCCGGCGGCTCGCTCCGCCTCCGCCTTGTAGGTCCTACAGGCCTTTAGGACCTGTAGTTGCCTGGGCAAGCAATCAGCTGAGGAGGTGAGGGGGGGCAGGATTGTGTTGGGGGGGCAGAATGGAGCGAGTGGGGAAAGAGTATGGAGGCGGGGCAACAGGATGGAGGCGGGGCAACAGGATGGAGGCGGGGCAACAGAATGGAGGCGGGGCAACAGGATGGAGGCGGGGCGGACAGGATGGAGGCGGGGGGGCAGGATGGAGGCGGGGGGGCAGGATGGAGCGAGCGGGGCAGGATGGAGGCGGGGGAGCAAGAAGAGCGGGGGGCAGGATGGATTGAGCGGGGCAGGATGGAGGCGGAGGAGCAGGATGAAGCCGAAGGGGCAGGATTGAGCAGGATGGAGCGGGAGGAGCAGGATGGAGGCAGATGAGCAGAATGGAGCAAGCGGGGCAGGATGAGTAAGCGTGAGGGCAGGATGGAGGCGGGGGAGCAAGAACAGCGGGGGTGAGGATGGAGCGAGCAGGGCAGGATGGGCGAGCGGGGCAGATGCGCGGGGCAGGATGGAGCGAGCGGGGCAGGATGGAGCGAGCGGGGCAGGATGGAGCGAGCGGGGCAGGATGGAGCGAGCGGGGCAGGATGGAGCGAGCGGGGCAGGATGGAGGAGCGGGGCAGGATGGAGTGAGCGGGGCAGGAAGGTGCAAGGGGGGCAGGAAGGTGCAAGGGGGGCAGGATGGTGGGTTGCGGAGCAGGATGGGGTGGCGGAGCAGGATGGAGGGGGCGGAGCAGGATGGAGGGGGCGGAGCAGGATGGAGGGGGCGGAGCAGGATGGAGGGGGCGGAGCAGGATGGAGACGGCGGGGCAGGATGGAGACGGCGGGGCAGGATGGAGACGGAGGGGCAGGATGGAGACGGAGGGGCAGGATGGAGACGGAGGGGCAGGATGGAGACGGAGGGGCAGGATGGAGACGGAGGGGCAGGATGGAGACGGAGGGGCAGGATGGAGACGGAGGGGCAGGATGGAGAGGGAGGGGCAGGATGGAGACGGAGGGGCAGGATGGAGACGGAGGGGCAGGATGGAGGTGAGTGGCGCAGGATGGACAGAGCGAGGCAGGATGGAGAAGGCAGGGCAGGATGGAGGCGGCAGGGCAGGATGGAGATGGCAGGGCAGGATGGTGGTGGGGGGAGGGGGAGGATGTAGGGGGCGGGGCAGGATGTTGGCGGGGGGTGAGGATGGTGGTGGGGGTGCGGGATGGAGTCGGGGGGGCAGGATGGTGTTGGGGGGCAGGATGGATAGGGGGGCAGGATGGATAGGGGGGGCAGGATGGAGGCGCTCCTCCTGACCCTTCCGCTCCCCGCGGCACCCGTCCCTCTGGGCCTCCAGTCTCTGCGGCCGCCCTCCCTCTGGGGCTGCACACCCCCCTCCCCTTCATGGTGATAATAAAAATAAAAAAACCTCAGTGAGGATACTTACCCTGCGGCGGCTCGCTCCACCCGTCTTGTAGGTGGCAGGACAGGAGCTGTCGTTGGCTAGGAAACCGATCTGCTGGGGGTGAGTGGGCAAAGCGGGGGTCAGTGGGCAGAGTGGGGGATGAGTGGGAAGAGCAGGGGTTAGTGGGCAGAGTCATTGGGCAGAGCAGGGTCAGTGGGCATAATCAGTAGTCAGAGCAGGGTCAGTAGGCAGAGCTGGGGTCTGTGGGCAGAGCTGGGGTCAGTGGGCATGGTCAGTAGCCAGAGGGGGGGGGGGTAGGTAGGCAGAGCAGGGTCAGAGGGCAGAGCGGGGGGTGAGTGGGCAGAGTGGGGGGTGAATGGGCAGAGCATGGTCAGTGAGCAGGATTGGGGCATCAGTGGTCAGAGCAGGGTCATAGCGGGGGTCAGTGGTCAGAGCAGGGTTAATGGGCAGAGTGATTGGGCAGAGCAGGGGTCAGTGGGCACAGTCAGTAGGCACAGCAGGGGTTAGTGGGAAAAATCAGTGGGTAGAGCAGGGTGAGTGGGCAGAGCAGGGGTGAGTGGGCACAGTCAGTGAGCAGAGCAGGGGTCAGCGGGCAGAGCGGGGGTGAGTGGGCAGAGCAGGGTTTAGTGGGCATAGCAAGGGTTATTGGGCACAGTCAGTGGGCAGAACAGGGGTTAGTGGGCAGAGCGGCGGTCAGTGGGCACAGTGAGTGGGCAGAGAAGGGTGAGTGGGTAGAGCATGGGTGAGTGGGCACGGTCAGTTGGCAGAGCAGGGGTCAGTGGGCATGGTGAAAGGGCAGAGCGGGGGTGAGTGAACAGAGGGTGGTGAGTGGGCAGGCCAGGGTGAGTGGTAAAAGCAGGGGCGAGTGGGCAGAGCGGGGGTGAGTGGGCAGAGCGGGAGTAAATGAGCAGAGCAGGGTCAGTAGGCAGTGTGAGGGGTCAGTGGCCAGAGCATGGTCAGTGGGCAGTGTGAGGGGTAAGTGGGCATAGCATGTTCAGTGGGCAGTGTGAGGCGTGAGTGGGCAGTGTGAGGGGTCAGTGGGCAGAGCAGGGTCAGTGTGAGGGGTGAGTGGGCAGAGCAGGGTCAGTGGGGTGTGTGAGGGGTCAGTGGGCAGAGCAGGGTGAGTGGGCATTGAGGGGTCAGTGGGCAGAGCATGTTCAGTGGGCAGAGGAGGGTCAGTGGGCAGTGTGAGGGGTCAGTGGGCTGAGCAGGGTGAGTGGGCAGAGCAGGGTCAGTGAGGGGTCAGTGGGCAGAGCAGGGTCAGTGTGAGGGGTCAGTGGGGGGTGAGTAGGCAGAGCAGGATGAGTGGCCAGTGTGAGGGGTCAATGGGGCGAGCAGGGTGAGTGGGCAGAGCATGGTCAGTGGGCATAATGGTGGGTGAGTGGACAGAGAGGGGGTGAGTGAGCAGAGAGGGGGTGAGTGGGCAGAATGTGGGTGAGGGGGCAGAGAGGGGGTGAGTGGGCAGAGTTTGGGGGTGAGTGGTCAGAGTGGGGGTCAGTGGTCAGAGTGGGGGTCAGTGGGCAGAGTGGGTCATGGCAGAGGGGCAGGGGGGGAGGGGGGGCAGGAGGGGGGTGAGTGGGCAGAGTTGGGGGGTGAGTGGGCAGAGTTGGGGGGTGAGTGGGGAGAGTTGGGGGGTGAGTGGGCAGAGTTGGGGTCAGTGGTCAGAGTGGGGGTGAGTGGGCAGGGTCAGAGTGGGGGTCAATGGTCAGAGTGGGGGTGGGTGGGCAGAGCAGGGTCAGGGGCAGAGTGGGGGTCAGTGTGCAGAGTGGGGGTGAGGGGGCAAAGAGGGGGTCAGGGGGAAGAGTAGTGGGGGTGAGTGGGCAGAGTTTGGGGGTGAGTGGGCAGAGTGAGGGTCAGTGGTCAGAGTGGGGGTGAGTGGGCAGAGCAGGGTCAGGGGCAGAGAGAGGGTCAGTGTGCAGAGTGGGGGTGAGGGGGCAGAGAGGGGTTCAGGGGGAAGAGTTAGGGGGGTGAGTGGGCAGAGTTTGGGGGTGAGTGGGCAGAGTGGGGGCAGTGGTCAGAGTGGGGGTCAGTGGGCAGAGCAGGGGCAGAGTGGGGGTCAGTGTGCAGAGTGGGGGTGAGGGGGGCAGAGAGGGGTTCAGGGGAAGAGTAGGGGGTGAGTGGGCAGAGTTTGGGGGTGAGTGGGGCAGAGTGGGGGCCAGTGGTCAGAGTGGGGTCAGTGGGCAGAGTGGGGGGCAGTGGGCAGAGCAGGGGCAGAGTGGGGGTAGGGGGCAGAGAGAGGGTGTGGGGCAGAGTTGGGGGGTGGAGTGGTCAGAGTGGGGGTCAGGGGCAGAGAGGGGTTCAGGGGAAGAGTAGGGGGGTGAGTGGGCAGAGTTTGGGGGTGAGTGGGCAGAGTGGGGCCAGTGGTCAGAGTGGGGGTCAGTGGGCAGAGCAGGGGCAGAGTGGGGGTCAGTGGGCAGAGTGGGGGTGAGGGGGCAGAGAGGGGGTCAGGGGAAGAGTAGGGGGAGTGAGTGGGCAGAGTTTGGGGGTGAGTGGGCAGAGTGGGGGCCAGTGGTCAGAGTGGGGGTCAGTGGGCAGAGCAGGGGCAGAGTGGGGGTGAGGGGGGCAGAGAGGGGGTGAGTGGTCAGAGTGGGGGTCAGGGGCAGAGTGGGGGTCAGTGTGGGGGTGGGTGGTCAGAGTGGGGGTCAGGGGCAGAGTGGGGGTCAGTGGTCAGTGTGGGGGTGGGTGGTCAGAGTGGGGGTCAGGGGCAGAGTGGGGGTCAGTGGTCAGTGTGGGGGTGGGTGGTCAGAGTGGGCGTCAGGGGCATAGTGGGGTCAGTGGTCAGTGTGGGGGTGGGTGGTCAGAGTGGGGGTCAGTGTGGGGGTCAGGGGCAGAGTGAGGGTCAGTGGTCAGTGTGGGGGTGGGTGGGCAGAGCGGGGGTGAGGAGATCGTGGGTCAGTGTGCAGCGCAGGGGGATGAATAGGCAGAGTAGGTGAGATCGGGACAGGACCTTTGATGACGTCACGGTCATGTGATATGTGACTCCACCCATCATCGTGACGTCATCAGAGGTCCTCAAGCCCCATGAATAGAGATCGTGGCTGGCTGGAGGGAGCTGTGGTAAGAGGCGGGGGGGTGACCGGAGAGTGGGGGGGTGACAGGAGAGTGGGGGGTGACCGGAGAGTGGAGGGCGGCTATGGTGACAGGCAGGGGGGTGATGGGGCAGCGGGGGGAAGTGTTGTGACAGGCGGGGAGCGCGGGCAGTGGAGGATGGCTATGGTGACAGGCAGGGGGGTGATGGGGCAGCAGGGCTGTGGGCCGGATGTGGGTGGGCGCAGACGGGGCTCTGTGCAGGGCCGGTGGCTGGGGCTCAGTGGGTCTGGTGCTTCCGGTTCCGGTGTTTGACACAGGAGGGAGGCCATCACGGAAGCGGAAGCGGATTTTGGGCGGAAGTGGCCTTCGGGTTTTATATAATAGATAGGGTGCAGTACTTATATCCCCTTTTTTATGCTTCAATGTATGTTTGGACCATTACAGTGTGAACTATGCTTGCCACTGCTTGCTATGTATTTAAAACCAGGATCTTGGGTAAAAAAAAAAGTAGTGCTACTGTGATAGCTCCACTTTTGCTTTCTTTATCCCTGAATTATACTTATATAGGTGTCAGTTTGGTATCTATAGCCTCATGTAGTCAAAAAGATGTGCAGATATGTTAGGTGCCTTATCTCATTATGTAGTACAGATTGTCCGCTATTATACCACTCTTAGTGGTTTAACTCACAGTCTTTGCTGTTTTCCCATGGGTCTGGTGCATCTGAGTGTGGTTCCCGTATACGGTAGCGGTCTGCAATCACCGTGGCAAGCAGTGATTCTGCCGGGTTCCAGTTCCGCTTATGTCATGGTCAGGTGTTCGTCACCGCCACGTGACTTAGTGGGTGGGGGAGCTTTCGCTAGCATAAGCTGTGATTGGCTGACCAATTGGCTGTGATTGGAAACCAAATGACCCTACAGCAGCATAACACAGGTTCCAACAAAGGGTACTTACCAGAACAGAACCTCCATAGCCAGCTCTGGTGACATACCAAAAACATTAAAATAAACTTAATAAATATTCCCGGGTCCAAAAAAGTCCAATCATCCACCCCACGTATGCTCTATTAAAAATAAAATAATTAAAAAAATAAAAAATATACATACTTTGTATTGCCTAGATTCTAATAAATATACAAAATAAACTAATCTGATCGGTAAATGGTGTAATAAGAAAACAATAAAAACACCAGAATTATGTTTTTTTGGTCCCTGCAACATTGCAATAATATGCAACAAGAGACAATAACATTTTATCTGCCCCAAAATGGTATCAGTAAACACATAAGCCATCATTTAGCAACAGATCCAACCCAAATAATAAACCTTACGATTCTCAAAAAATGGAGCCAAAAGTGAAATTACCAGTCCCCAGCTGCCTTTTTTTTACCTTGGCTAGCAATCAATAATAGGGCAAAGCCAACACATTATTTCTCTAATTTATTATTTAAATCATTAAAAAAAAAAGGGCTTCCATGTATTTTTGATTGCCAGCCAAGGTAAAGCCAGGCAGCTGGGGGTGGTTGCTCGTAGATGTCGCTTTGTCTCTGCTGAGATTTAAAAATATGGTGAAGGCCTATGTAATTTTTTTCAAATTATTTTATTTCTTTTTACACCCCTAAGATGCCAGGTTTGTTGCCAATGACAACCAATCACAGACGCCTGCACAATGGGTGGGGGTGCAACAATCAATCACAGATGCTGTCACAGAGAATTAGCGACTGTGATTGGCTGTTGGAGGCAGAGTGCAGTGAATAATCAGGAAGTTTAATGAGTGGCCAGGAAATACAAGCACTTGGTCCTTGCTATTTACTTACTGTTTTGCATTCCCCCACAGCCCTCACCAGCTACTATTTTATAACTTTAAAGTCCAAGTTCAAGTTTTGGGCTCAAGATCAAGACAAGTCCAGTTCCAAACCCAGACTTTAAAAATAACAATCTGTCCGGATCCGCCGAACTCGAACATCCGCGGGTTCACCCATCTCTATTCATTATTCCAACAAAATGCTGGTTGTCTGGCATTGATTATTGCAGAAAGGAAGCAAAGACCTGTAATGGTTTAGCACTTTTTTCTAATTTGTCACTTTTTAATGTTTCAGATCATCCAGTTTATTTTAAGGATAAAATAAATATAACATGAGAAAATATATAATACAGCTTTAGATGATCATCCCATTTATTGAAGAAAAAGATTAATTCAAAATTTTATTAAACCTGTAAGTAATTGCCCCCTAAACCGAAAAAACGTGTTGTGCCATCCTTGGTAGTTACAACTGGAATAGAGCATTTCTGAAATCTGGTGATTATGAACTTGTTTCATTGGAATGTTTTCCAGTATAAATTACTGATGCTGATTCATCTGTCATGAAGCTTGTCAGTGTGTTCAGAGTGGGCTCAGAAGCAGAGCTAATTGCCCCACAAGAGGTAAAAATTTCCTTCCTGACCACATATAGGCCAATTAACTAGTTCTCTGGATCAAGATGTCTATCAAAGAATCTAGTACTTATAACTACTGATAAGTGAAGCTCTAAAGTTCAGGCCCGTACCAAACACCATGCATGGACACAGACTTTCCTGAGAAGTTTGTGTTATTGTTTGGGCTTGATCGCCAAGTTAAAGGGCTAGGGTGCTGCAAACTGGGGATTAAAAGCAGTTACATTATGCTTACCAGTATCTGCACTGTGGTCATATTACTTCTAGATCCGCTCATTAAGCCTTATGAATATTTCTCTGCTTCCCCCGCCCAGCCTCTGTGACACCCCAGATGTAACCTCAGATGAACTCACTGACATCACCGCTTTCTTTCAGTGCCATCAGTGTGTGCTGAAGCTCGCAGAGAGCAATCACTTTAATGTCACCGCTCAGCACAATCACTGAATGTTTCAGAAGTGAGGAGCTTCGAGGGGCCTCCTTGGGGATTACCTTCAGAGCTGCAAGGGTATGTTTGGAGTTAATAAATGGGTAAAATAAGGTGTCTGTGTTTTATATTTCAAATAAAGGATTTTTCCTCATGTCTGTGTTTTTTAACTACATACAGAATTAGTAATGTGGGGGTCATAGAGACCTGTACATCACAAATCCAGTGCTGTCAATTCACAGCTGTCATTAACCCTTTATATTACCCTGATTGCCACCACACCAGAGCAATTGGGAAGAGCTGGTAATGTGCCAGGAAAGGTGCATGTAATGGATGCACCATTCCTGTGGTGGCTGCAGGCTGTTATTCTTAGTAATCACCATGGGCCTCCCTAGGGCAAGAATATCAGCAGCGGTTTTTGTTTATTTAAATAATTTAAAAAACCCTGCTTGGGGTCCTCCATATTTTGATACCAGCTAAGATAACACACAGCTGGGAGCTACAGCTCGCAGCTGTGTGCTTTATTGGCACTGTTTATCCATACACGGGAGATCCTACGCCATTTTTTTTTATTATTTACTTTTACGCTAATATGACAGCAGCCTGATTGCCATACACATTGAACACAGATGCCGACACACAGCGTTGGGGCGCAGTCTGACTGTGACCAATAACAGATGCTGCCACAGAGGGTGGGCATGGAAAGCAGAGGAATATTCATAAGGCTTAATAAGTGGACCCAGAAGTAGTGTGACTGCAGCGCGGAGACTGGTAAGTATAATGTAACTGCTATTAATCTCCATTTTGCTTCCTTTTGCAGCCCCCTTTACTACCACCATTTTATAGTGCTAAAGTTCGGGTCTCCTTAGACTTATATGGTGTTTGGGCTCAAGTTCAGGTCAAGTCTGGTACCAAAACTGGACTTTTTTTTAAAGTCCATCTGGATCCTCCAAACCTGAACATGTGCAGGTTTGCTCATCTCTACTCATAAACTGTAATTAAAGAAGGTCAAATTGCTTCATAAGACACTGGTCCAGCAGCTACATCAGTACATTGTAGTTACCAGAAAGGTGCCCTGCAAGCCACCTCTTACCTGCCAGAATCTACAGCACCACTTGTGATTTGTAAGCCCAGAGTGATGCAAGCATGACATTAAGTTGGATAAACTAATCAGAAGAGGTGCAAAATGTCCAGCAAGTAGAAGTAGGTTCACAGCGCTCTATTTCATCTTCCACATACTACCGACCTGGCAATGCTACGACAAAATTCATCTAAGGCTAGGGCCATACTTAGGTGTCTGCATCCGTCTACTGGATGCGTTACTGCATCCAGTTTTTTAAGTTGTCATTTTTTAGCCATTTTTACCGCATGTGTTAACGCATGGTACCTATATGTAGCATGCATTAACACATGCGTTTCCCATAGACCCCATGTTAAAAAAACCGCATGCGTTTTATACAAAACCCTAAAAAACGCTGCAGACCCTTTTAAAAACTGATTTCTAAAAAATGAAATGCAGTAAACGTATTGCACTTTTGCACACTTTTGCAATGCATTTTTTGCATTGGAGTCTATGGGTGCGTTTTTCAACATCTCAAAATGAAAAAACTGGATGTAGTAGCAGGATTGCAGATGCAAGTGTGGCCCTGGCCTAAATCAATTCACTTATCTCCACCAATAATGTTATATTTTTCAAGAAAAACATCCATTATTTTTTAAAATTTGTTAGTTAACCAACCATATTGAGGGTTCCATAGTCTGATTTCTTGTACAGTAAATAATCACCATCTGTAATGATTAAACCTCTACTTTACTTTAGCATGACCCCCTTGTCATTGTAGGTCTAGGTATAAAAAGATTATCAGAAGTATATCTGTACTTTCACATTCATATATTTGAACAATGTAATTAGATTGCACCTAAGCCTTCGGTTTCCCAAAATGAAAAACGCCAAGTTTGATAACCTGTCTTGATATCACAGTTCACCAATTCCATTAATTACCTTGGTTGCTCTTCTCTGTATGCACTCTAATTAAGCTGTGTCGTTTTCATACAATTATGAAGAAATTTGTAAGCAGTAATAATTTAATAGTCAAACATAGAAGGGAAAGTCAGCACATCCATATGAGGAGATGATTAAAATCTTCTTTCCTTTATGGAAGAGTGGTTTGAAAACAAGCAGTATACATGCAGACATCCTGACGCATTTCAGATGATCTAGTCACCCTTAGTCATATCCTGTGACTAATTGTCAACTCATGAGCTGCAGTCACCAGTGTGGATGCTGTGTATGACCCGCCTCTTTAATCTTATATGGTTACATGCCCGGTATTCAGTGTGAGAAGCATTGAAGACGGAGCTGACTGATAATGAACATATGTCTGCTTCACACACAGTCTAGTGGGAACACCTTGTAGAAGGTTTATGAATGGTTTTCAACCAGAATTCTCTAGTAAAGTATATTTGAAAGTTTATTAAAATCAATTGCTCTATATTCTTATTAAATAAAAATTTAAACGTCGGTTACGCTTTAAGTCTACTTTCAAGCTTAATAACTATGAAACAATGACTTCTCTTTAACTTTAGAGTATCTTTAGTCCCTTTAGGATACTTGACTCTGTGATTGACCAATCGCTTATTGTATATACATCAAAACTACAGCATTTAAAAATACATCAAAGATTATCTACGAACCCCAGACACTGGCTGAACTTCAGCAGAGCACCGACATGGCAGGTACTGGAGTTTTCATCAAACAGCCAGCTGCCACTGCAGCTTATCTGAATTGCTGCATTGGAGTCTACTTTTTGAAAGCCCTCCCCCCCCCCTAGCAGTGCACTGTAAAAGCTACTGTCAGAGATTGACAATGGCATTTAAATAGTTGACAGCAGTGGGCAAATCTCAGTTATATTGTGATATTATTAGACTAAATGGGTACCTGATGGAGTCTCATTGGAAGTGTGGCGGCCGTCTCCCCTCCCTCATTTGCTCTACTCCCTGTTCATCCTCTCTCTACCCCCTGTGTCAGGCCACTGCTACATTGCTGGTAGTAGTGTGCAAGGGGCCATTACTGCTAGTGGGCGTCATATTTGCACACTCATCACTCATCAGTTGGGTGTGTAAATATAGCAGCCGCGTTGTATAACATTGGGACATGATGCCAGAAGTGAATGACAGATGGGGCTTCACAATTATGTAAGTAGTTGATGTCTGGATAGCACAACCATCATCTGCCGACAATAATGTGGGATCAGGTGCTTGGACCGACACAGGGATCTGATATAGGATGTTCCCGTACATTCAATATCAAGAAGTTCCCTCATCATTTTCTATAATTTCACCAAGACTATTTTTCAAGAGGCCAACACTCATGTTTAAGTCTCATTGTTAAGGTATTTGAAGAATATTTTTAAATTCAAATCCTTACCAAAGAAAGTAACAATAATTCCTGTCTCAATCTGTACTGCCGTTATCGGTTTGTTTAAAGCATTTATTTTTCTCTGTCTATATTTTTTTTGCTTTGTCACTACCCTCTTGGTTTAGTAAATTAGACAATTTGTCCCTGATTCCTCATTGCCTTTGCTTATTTTTTGTCCAGTTTTCTAGGCTTTTTTTTATTTTTTAACCAAATTCATTTTTATTTTCAATTTTCTTTAAGCACCTGTGTTTTTTACTTTTGCTATGTGGACGGAATCTAGCAATTTTAAAGTAAATAAATGAATAATTTGAGATTTCCCATCTAATTCATCAATTGTGACTTTTTTAAACATTAAAGGGATCATGTCACCTCCAAAATGCCACCTAAGCTAGCAAAACATGTCCCTGCAGCATCCTGTCACTAATCTCACACTTCATTTGTCTCCTAAAAGCATCATGTGAAAGTGCATAAAAACGTTTTAATACTCAATCATTAGTGATTATAATTAGCAGGGGCTATATTCTTTAGTCACCAGGGCATGTTGTTTTGCAGCTCCAGGATCCACCCTCTCTCTGTGTGTGCTGCAGTGATGTGCAGCTGAAGGCAGGACTGATGATTTGCATTCTGTGAGTGATAGAGAGGGGGAGGGCAAAGCCTGCACAAGCAGAGCACACAGACAGAGAGAGGGTGGATCCTGGAGCCTGCAAAACAACACGCCCTAAGGGACTAAAGAATATAGCCCCTGCTAATTATAATCACTAATGAGTAAGTATTAAAATGTTTTTATGCACTTTCACAGGATGCTTTTAGGAGACAAAAGGAGTGTGAGTTTAATGATAATATGCTGCAGGGACATGTTTTACCAGCTTAGGAGGTGTTCTGAAGGTGACAGGATCCCTTTAATAAATTTGCTGCACCTTCACTCCAGTCCCCTATCCTCGTGTATTTTCAGGGATGCCAGACGTTTGGGAAATATTTACTACTTTTGGTGTCAATTTTGACTTTTGGCACCAAAAGTTGCAAAAGCAGTTCAAGACAGGAAAAAAGCCTATTTTTGACTTTGTAACAAATTTATGAATCATATGCGCTTTTTTGATGAATTGGTCTAATAGACCAAAATGCCTACTTCCCGAATGATCAGTTTTCATCGTCTACAGCTAATTAATTACAATTTTTATTAGAGCAAGCAAATTTGACTTTTTAGGTGTGGCCTACTGTACATAAGACACTTAAAGATAATCTGTCACAAGGTTTTTATTACCTCATCTAAAGCTGGTGTACACTGCCGTTTTTCAGCATCCGTGTTAATCCCGCCTAAACTGGATGCACCCGCATCAGTTTTGGGCCCCATTGACTTTCAATGGAGCCGGAGACCCTTCGGATGCATCCAGTTTGTCAAGTTCGCCTTGGATCCAGGTGGATGTAGGTGTTCACAAATTTTTCATGGAGACAAAATCTGTATCTTGTTGCGATTTTGGTCTCCATGACAAAACTGTGAAATCCTGGATTCAGGGCAACACGGTTAAAATCTGAATATGGGTTTATGAGACATGGATTCATCCAGACTCCAGATCCCGGTAGATCCGGATTTCCGGTCCGTGTTCTATGAACTGCACATGTGCAGAACCACTTATCGGATCCCAATAGTACCTGGGTTATCTTCGAACAAGAAAATATTTTTCACTTCTATTCCTTCCTAATTTTACACACCTTAAGCGCGGTGACCTTAAGAGACCTATAACTTTCAGAGCTTGCCTGTTTTTCTCATTTTATAATGACTTTGACCTAATTATATCTTTTGTACTCAACCCTTTAACTAAAATAGAACATATAGAAAAAACCTAAGGGATTTTATTTATTAGCACAGCTTAACATGAAGTTTGTACTGGCTTTATTTTTACATGGTTCTCCTTAGAGAATGTTTCTACAAAAATGCAATTATCTTTTTCACACATTCCTAAATTACACTGGCCTTGCTTGCTATGTCAGGGGGACATGCAAGTTATCATTCTCCAGACACCAAAAGGGGTTCTCAGTTGCATCATAAAATGTAGCACTAATTACAAAGAGAAACTTCACTTGACTTCTCATATTTAGAACTTTAGTTTGGTTACTTTTTCCATGATTATACCTAAAAATAACAAATTTTGTTACAGTTTCAATTGAGCTTTCAAGCAGAATAACATTCTCTCTATGTGTTCCTCTGCAGTCACATCTGTAACCTTGGTGCCCCAGATGGTTGTGTACGCAAGCTACTTACCACTCCATTTGAGTGAGCAGAAGATTTCCATACTTGGGCAGATGGTAAGAAATTTTAGCCGCATTCACCCATAAATAGAACATTTTGAATGTCTTGTGAATTTCATTTTTATTTACTAAGTCTAATCTAAAAGAGCAATCTCAAATAATAATGTATTTTCATTGATGTTACAGTGAAAACATATTAATAGAGGTGCAGTATTCATAGGGTCAAAGGCAAGGCTGGCATCAGCACCCAGCATACCTGGGCAAGTGCCGGGGCCCTGAACAGCTGGGGTGGCCCACTGGCCATCAGGAACAGGCAGCCCGGATGGTCAGGGGCCCATCAGGGGCAGGCAGCCATGACAAGGAGGGGCCCATCAGGGACACTCAGCCAGCAGCTGAGTGCTCCGGCAGTGCTGCCAGTGCACATGACTAATTTGCATGCAATGCAAATTAGCCTTGTGCTGGCTCCCAGGGCTGAAGAGCTTCCTCCTTTGAGGACTGCTGCAGAGTGATAAGTCATCACCCTGCGACCTCATTACCCTTGTGCATCCATGCAAGAAGGAAGCACAGACAATAGGCAACAGCACCTGAGGAGGATATGGCCCCGGGGAGTGGAGGGAAGGTGAGTACGATCATTTTTATTTTTACTGTGTACAGCAAGATGGGGGATTATATGTACCAAGATGAGGCCAGGGGACAGATATAGCAGCAAGAGAACTACCATATTATATATTATCTGGAGGCTGCTGATGGGCTATGAGGCCTGTTCTAGGCTATAGAGGCTGCTGCTGAGCTACGGAGGCTGTTCTGGGCTATAGAGGCTGCTGCTGCTAGGCTATGAAGGCTTTTCTGGGCTATACAGGCTGCTACTGGGCTATGGAGGCTGTTCTGGGCTATAAAGGCTGCTTCTGGGATTTGAAGGCTGCTGCTGAACTATATGGAGGCTGCTGCGGGCTATGGAGGCTGTGCTGTGTTATATGGAGGCTGCTGCTAGGCTGTGGAGGCTGTTCTGGGCTATATGGGCTGCTACTGGGCAATATAGAAAAAAAACGTATATAAAACAGTTTAAGTGGGCGCCTAAAACACATACCACAATTCATGCATATAATATAGAAACTGCGGGCTGTGTAAATATAATATAGAGACTCCTGGGTGGGCTATATATATAATATTGAGGCTGTGCAGGGCTGCATATATAATATAGAGGCTGCTTCGCTGTATATATTATTTGGAGGCTGTGATGTATATATAAAATAGAGGCTGTGCTGTATAAATAATACAAAGGCTGTGCTGTATATATTATTTGGAGGCTGTGACATATATATAATAGGGAGGCTGTGCTGGGTATATTATTTGGAGGGTGTGCTGTATATATAATATGAAGGCTGTTCTGTGTTGTATGTATAATATGGAGGTTTTACTTGGCTCTATATATTATTTGGAGGCTGCTGCTGGGCTGCCAAAGCCCCCAAATAATATATACAGCCCAGCATAGCCTCCGAATATATACAGCCTGCAGCCTCTATATTATATACAGTCTAGCAGTCTCCATATTCTATATACAGCGCAGCAGCCTCTATATTATATATGCAGCCCTGCACAGCCTCAATATTATATATACAGCCCACCCAAGAGTCTCTATGTTATCTTTACACAGCCCGCAGCTTCTATATTTATATTCATGAATTGTGGTATGTGTTATAGGCACCCACTGAGACTGTTTTGCCCGGGACCCACAAAATCCTGAGCCGGCCCTGAGCAAAGGTATTACCGTAAGTTCTTAAGCTTTCCATTTGAATTCCTACATACCTGGGATATTGTCTCCTATGTACAATTAATAATGCCCTCCCTAACTGTCTGCCATATGTCATGGCAGTAGGGTGTTATTTGTAGTGCTCCAGAGATTAGTAGCTGTAGGCTTCTGACACTTTTCTGCATTTTTAATATGCATTTTTCAGGTGACCCTAGCCTTGGCCCCAGGAGGCATCTGCTTCAGCTTTAAACCTGCAAGTCTCTTATGGCTTGTTAGTCAGAGAAGCAAAATTTTCTTTTATAGCATTTATAGGTTAACTACATTTTTTTTTCTTTAAATTTAATCAGGTTTACTTCTTATTTGAGCTTTAGCCATGTTTCAGCCGGTGATTAATATGGAGCCAACCTTTTTGACCCCAATTTTATTTTACAAAATATGTTTCACTTATCAGTAGCTGTTTTTCATTACCTACAAAAGCATATTAACAAGTGGACATCACCATTTATAATATGATAAGCCTAGAACACTTGCATTGAATGTGACATTTAACAAAAGTCCTCTTATCTGGTGCTTCCTTTGACTACTAATTATATCATTACTGTTGAGCATGGGCTTTCACTGTTTGACCCTCTTTGGCACATCTAATATCAGACCAATCTACTTGATGTCTAAAACACTTTTTGTGTTTAACACTGAAATGGAAAAGTGGCTTCACCAAAGGTGCGGGAGTGGGACACTTTGATGAAAAGCCAACTAAGATGTGGTGTTAGATAAGGTAAACAAAAGTGTTTTAAGATTTCATTCCAGGGAATATATCATCCAGCCTATTCAGATTAAGTTTACCGTGTGTACATTTTAAAGGTTTTGTACCCTCAGACAATCTTCATCATCGGCTGCATTAAAGAACAGCTCATTTTTTTTATAATAAACTGCAGCCAGGAGTGAACATTTCTGAAGAGGGACAACCTTTTTAAGTCTTAGTAACTCTAGCAAAGAGAGGCCTACATTCATTCTTTACTGCACGAATATATATGACAGATGTCCTATGATGTGCTGTGTGAACTAAGAAAATTAACCTGCATATTTTTATTACAAGGCAAACTCTTCAGAAAAGCTGAGACAATATGGATTATCTCACATTCACAACCACCCAGTACTTGTGTCTCGAACAAGATCATGTCCTTTAGTTGCTCCACCAAAACCACCACCTGTGCCACGATGGAAACTTATAAGACAGAAAAAAGAAGTTAATGTCAAAGATGAAGCTAAAGGTAAATTGTTTTACTTAAGGCTACAGAAAAATGTAGTGTTACCCTTTTTTCTTTCATGTCTAAGTAGACCCGAGCAATGGACATTTCCAATATGAATTCTTAGTGTATATGACCATGTTTTGTCAATATAAGATACTGGTGTGCTTAGGGTCATTGTCTTGTTGAAACACCCATTTCAAGGGCATTACCTTACATTACAGCGTAAGGCAATATGACCTCCAAGTATTTTGATATATGCAAACTGGTCCATTATCCCTGGTAAGCGATAAATAGGCCTGGCACCATAGAAAGAGAAACGTGCCCATATGATGCTTGTACCACCATACTTCACTGTCTTCAGAGTGTACTGTGGCTTGAATTCAGAGTTTGTGGGTCATCTGACGAACTGTCTGCGGACCTTGGACCCAAAAGGACAATTTTATTTTCATTATTCCACAAAATGTTTCTCCTTTTCTCTTTAGGCCGGTTGATGAGTTCTGTGGAAAATTGTATCCTCTTTAGTACATGTCTTTTTTTAACAATCAATCTATATAAAGGAAAAATAAGTGCAAATAGGGTCTTATCTTTTATCATAAATGGCAATGCGACAACTTTATACACTGCTCACCTGATATGGTTGTACCCACAACTATGGTTGTACCCACAACTAGTATAAACGCTATGTACAGCTGCTGCTGGACCCACACTTCCACGTGTACAGTGGTATCGAACAATGGTCAAAAGGACGGTGTGCCGTGGTCTGCACTGCTGGATAAAAATAGAGACCCCATGGGATCTTCAAAAGATGGTGCTGTTTATTTCAAGCTAGCCATACTCCTTCATCAGGAAACTTTATTTTTATTTCCTGATGATGGAGCACGGCTAGCTCTGAAATGCGTTGAAATAAACAGCACCATCGTTTGCAGATCCTGTGTGGTCCCCATTCTTATACAGCAGCTCGGATAACCGCACACCATCCTTTTGACCATTTTTTTAACAGTGGGACTTTTTGGGGACTTCTTTCTAATTGATTAGCTTCATAGGTAAATTGAGACTGTCTCTGATCATCCTGGAACTGATCATTGGCTGAGCCTTTGCCATTCTGGCTATTCTTCAATCCATTCAAATGGTAGTCTTCTGTTTACTTCCTCGCCTCTCTGGTTTTGCTGTCCATTTTAAAGCACTGAAGATCATTTTAGCTGAACAGTCTATCATTGTCTATACTTCTTTATACGTTTTATTCTCTCCAATCAACGTTTTAATCAAGATATGCTGTTCTTCTGAACAATGTCTCAAATGACCCAGATTTCTTAGGCTTTCAAGGAGAACTGCATGTACAACATGCTGGCATCAATCTTAAATTCACACCTATGTTGTCACAGAATGATTAACCTCACTAATTGAACTCCACACTGCTATTATTTTGAACACACCCCTTTCAATTAATTATTCAAATACACAGACTCAAAAACATGCAAGTCATGAATGCTGAGTCTGTTGGTTTTATAAGTATCTACTGCACCAACTGCTAAATTGTTTGCCATGCCGTAATATAATTTATACCTAAAACAGTGAATAATCTACTTAGTCATATTGGACTGCTATAATTTTGAACACTACTGTATGTCATATGGTGCTAAAGATTAAAAAATGTGGTCCTACTTCAATTATTATTGCTCCAGGGACTCAAAGGGAAAACATGATCCATTACTGAGCTACAAAGGTGACATTGAGAGATGAGTGTATAAATTTGAGTGCAATTGAATTCTACATGAATTTTACAAACATTTGCAATCAACAAAATATGCATTTTCTATGTAACTCATGTTCCTTTCTAAAGTTTTCTTTATGATCGTCAGTTTGACATTTGTAATCTGGATCTACTGGCTCTCACTTCAATTTTCACATTTGCGCTCAGGAGGACTTGATCTGTGATACCTATCAATGTTTTATACTGGTAGAAAGACTAAAATTATTTTACTGTAATGTAACTGCACCAACTTTTTTATGTTTGCCTTAGGCTGGTTTCACACTGCAGTTTTTTCCCTGATCAGGTT
>JARQOC010000001.1:475476222-475557835 GCA_033576535.1 Allobates femoralis | reverse complement strand
AAATTTAAAGCAGCACTTCAGCGGTAAAAGAAAAAAGACAAACACTGGAATGTTGGCTTAAAAAGTAAATAAAATGTTTCCTCTCTCCACTCTTTATTGGTGTGTCACTGTTAGATTGTTCACTGTATTTATAACTTGTTAGTATGTATCCCTTTCTCATGTACAGCACCATGGAATCAATTGTGCTCTCTAAATAAATAATAATAATAATAATTTATATTTTCGGGCATCAGGTCTCACACATATTTGCTGTAAGAAAATGTAGCCGCATTTGCTGGTCACAAAAAAAATAAAAATACCCTCAACAAAATCAAAATAAAGTCATTTCATTTCAAAAATTCTTTTTATTGAATATCAGAAAAAAGATTGGTATAGACAATGATAAATTGACTAAACAATAGTGCAGAACAAGCTGAGAGAGAGAGAGGCGCTTGAGATAAGGTTGATGTTTTTTTTTTTTTTTCATATAGAGGTTAAAAGACATAATGCCTCGGATTGTAAAGTTATACATTTTGATGTATCAATAAACATCTTAATTAAAGAGGAAGTATTTTAAGAAAAGTGGGGGGTACAAAGGATAGTAAGAGAAGAGCGGGGGAAGAGTTTGGGTGAAGTAGGGTTGGAGAAGTTCGGGTGATGGTGGAGGGGGTAGGGTGATGGTAGTGAGGTTGTTCATAATCTAGTTAGACATGACGTTATGTCAGGTAATTGATGTGTTTATTTTGATAGAGCAACCAGGTTTGCCAATGGTCTCTTAAGGATGTTTGCGTGTAGTTTACTTCAGCTATTAGTTTGGCCATATTGTGTAGTTGGTTGATTTTGTCGATGAGTAGTTGGAGGTTGGGTATTTGAGTTGATCTCCAGACGGTTGGAATAAGTAGTTTTGCTGCAGCTAGGATATTATAGACTATGCTAGAAATCTTCTTATGTTGAGATCCTATAGGAAGGTTTAGGAGCACAATTTCTGGTGTTAACATAATTTTTGTTTTGTGACTTTGTGTATCAAATTCTCTGTCAACTTCCAGAAGGGCTTTAGGATTGAGCAATGCCACCATAGGTGAAGATAGTCTCTGTTGTCATTCCCACATCGTCAGCAACCCGTGTGTGAATCTGCATGCCAGGTGTGTGTTTGTTGTGGCGTGACATACCACCGTGTAACTATTTTAAAGGAGTTTTCTTCGGTCATTACACACTTTGTTGGTCCATGTAAGTGGGCATAGATATGAAGTATTTGTGCTTTCATGAGTTGATATCCTAGGTCTCTTTCCCTACTAGAAATATAAGCTCTCTTTAGACAAAGGTCGTTGCATAATGTATTTTTGTATATCGTGGAAAGAATCTTAGTGGGTTTTGTTGTTTTGGCGCACAGTATTTCAAACGGTGTGGGTTCACGTGTTGTGTCTAAGTGGAATCGCATTTTGTGAAGCATAGTCTGTAGCATTTTATGCTGAAGATAGTTGAAATTCTCAAGGCCCGGTACTTTTTGTATATCTGATACTGGAAGGAGAGCTCCTTCTATAAGCCACTGGTCTATTGTAATGTTTGTAAGTTGCCGGGTTTGCGTTTCTCCGGGGTTAAGTAGTTGTTCTGTTCTTATATTATATATTGTAGTATATCAGATATCTTGAGAAGAGGGACGATGGTGGCACCAGGTAATTGCACATTTTTGACTATACGTGAAGAATCGTTCGGATCATGGGGTCATTTTGGGGTGGACTAGGGCTGCCTTCGATGTGAGTAAGTAATAATGATCTAATGGGGTGGGACGAGAGCTTGTTTTCTATATCAACAATCTCCATATCTTTCGGGTCATCATCTCTTAATAGTTTGTTAAAAATTTCTCTCGCTGCTGAGGATAGGGCTTCATAGGCCACTGACTCCGGGAGGCCTTTTATGCGGATGTTGTTTCTCCGCTCATGGTTTTCGTGATCCTCGAGAGTGGAGTGGATGGCATGTAGTTGGTTTTCATGAATGTTTAAGCAGTCAAGTAGGTTGTTAGTCTGTTGCGTCATGGTCATTTGGGTACATTCTACTGTCTCTAGTCTGTGATCCTGTTGCACCAAGTCCTGCTTAATTTAGGCTTGTTCTTTGCCTATCGGTTCTAGTGCTTTTGACAGGATCCGTTTTATGAAAGAGCGAGTGACTTTTTTTTCTCGCGATCCATCTCCAATGTCAGAGTCACTCTCAACTTCGAAGTTGGAGTAATCTTCCATTAGTTTGACTGTACGTTTAAGGGGTTTAGAGTAGTCAGCAAGATCAACCTGTTTTTTTCAAGTATTTATCCATGTCGGCTTGGGTGACTGGATTGGTGGATTTAGACGATGTTCGAGGGGGGGTTTATTACGGTTTTCCCCATAGTTAATTACAGATTTGTAGGATTATAATGAAAAATGTCTGTTTTAGGTCTCCTCTAGTCTACATTCATTAAGCTCAGGTAGACATGTTTTTGAAATTACAGTAAAGTTTTGTAGAATGAAATGTCACAATGAAAGTGCTAGTAGGTAAGTTGTAGAGTAGTTGCCCCCTCAGCTGGCAGTAGATGGTATAGATCAGCAGTTGGTGTTGTAGAGAAGTAAGGGGCTTAACAGGTTAATAGGAAGATCCTCCTGGTAGATGTAGGACACCACGCTCCAGAGGGATTTAAAGAGTAGGTTTATCTGCAGTAAAGATGGGTCTGATGTGGGTCAAGACCAATCCTGTTATCAACCACATTTTATTAACCGCTAAGGTCCTTCTAGCTGCTAGATGGAAGACTACAACGTCTCCTACAATCCTGGAACTAATTGACCGAATGTCCTCCCACTGCACATACGAATTCAATTATGCGGTTAGAAATAATTCATATAACAAATATTTTTCAAATTGGGAGCCCTGGATCTCATCACAATCTTTAAATCATCTCACTAGGTCCATTGACGTTAACCTCACAACCTAACATCTCCACTTCATCAATTTATAGATGTCTCTCGGAAATTGCATCTGATTTTCTCCCTTTAAGTATGAATGCAGATCTAACATAACAATCCAATTTTGTGTTCAGGTTCGAATAAATCTAGCCGAACCACAGTTAATAGCTTAACTGCCGTTAAATAAGAATAGCTTATATTGGTTATTTGTTTTCTTTTTGTATTTTGCTTTTGTATCGATATACTCATATACTTATATTACCCAACTGTATGACTACCCCAATGTTCCTGTATTTCTGTATGCCTGTATGTCTGTAATATGTAATTTATCTCCTACATACTACCCTATATATTTCCCACCCTACCCTTTTCCTAAAGAAATTTCAATAAAAATATTGAGAAATAAAAAAAAAAATAAAAAGACCAATCCTGTCTTAAAATATGTGTACTGTAGCTCCCAGTGATGTTAAAGTTATGGGTTGGAGGCAGGTGGAAGCAGTTTAAATCAGAGCTGATGCTGATTATGCAGCGAAAGTGGGTTATATGTCCAGAGCGTGTGGGGTACTAGTTTCTCTGTACAAGAGTGGGTGTATACACTCCCCAGTTGTGCAATGCTCCTGCATATGTAATTTCTCACTTTAGTAACAATACTTTGGAGTGATGGAGGGTCTGGTGGAGTGTACCCCTCCCCTTCTCTTCTGGCCGCACAGCTCCTCTCGGTGTCGGCTCCTCTGTATCTCCCTGTAGTGACCTGGGGGGGACCTGGGTGATCTCCTGGGGATTATGTGTTTTAGCAGCTGCTGGCTGGTTGGGGACTCCCCGGGGAATCACAGCTCCTCGTATTAATGGCGGCAGACTAAGGAGGCAAGCACTCCTCACCCTCACACCGCTTACATGGCTTGCAGTGGTGTTGGCTCCCTACACAGCAGCTCCGTGGCCCAGTTAACTAAGATGAGCGTGGGACCCATCAGGGAAGCCTGCTCCGTTCTCTAATGGCGGCGGGCCGGAAGTGCACATACCTCCTCACTTTCCCTTGTCCGCGTTTCAGTTGTTGCGCCGTCTCCCACATCTCTTCTCTTCGCGGTTGGAGGGCCCAGGCTGTCTCCCGGGGCAGGAATTCTGTGTCCTGGCTGATGCAGGCAGGCGGGGGGACTCGAAGGAGGAATGCGCCTTGCTCACTAATGGCGGCGGGGCGGAAGTGCCCCTGTCCACGCTGCTCGCTCACTCCTCATGGTGGACAATTTAGTCTTTCCTCTCCGGGACGTGTCGAGAGCAGTGGCGGCACCCGGTGGCAATGGTCACACCGCTCGTTAGGAGATCCGGCGGGGTTCTGGGTGTGTGGGATGGGGCACACTCCGGCGCCAGGGGAGAGGGCCCAGGCAAAACCCCTCTGTAAAGCGTGCTGCTGGGCTCAGGAAGGCAGAATAAAGATTTCTTTGGGGTAATCGATGTTGGGTGTCCGGAATGGAGCCCAGATGGTGGTAGTGCGGATGCTCCTTGGAGTAGGATGGCGTGGATGAGAGGTGATGAGCGGGAGCACTGTAAAATGCGTCCTCTCTATGCAGCGGCCATCTTGGATCCTCCAAAAATAAAGTCATAAGGTGATGCTTTTAAGCGTGTGTGCCGACACTCCTTATTTAAAAACACTGCAAAACTACACAACGTGTCAGCAAAATGCACCACAACACACATGCTTTTTTGGTGTGTTTTTGGTGCAAATTGTGGTCATGAGTTTTTGTTAGTATACTTGATGGCTGGGAGGGCTACAAAATGCAGCAAAGAATTGACATTCTCAATCTTTTGTTTTGACCACAATCTGCACCTAAACTATAAAGAAAAAATTAGCACTTCAGAATTATCATATACTGTGTTAGCAGGGGCGTAACTACAATGGGTGCAGGGGTTGCGATCACCCCCGGGCCCTGCAGCCTAGGGGGCCCCAAAAGTCCCTTTGGCCCATAGAAAAAGACTAATACTATTAAAGATTTACAATAATTGGGGGCCCCGTTGGAGCTTTCGCATCGGGGCCCGTGGCCCTGAAGTTACGCCACTGTGTGTTAGGGTAAAGACAGCCATGCAGTTTTGTGACAAAAGGTGACAAAACAACCCTGAAAAAATGCAGCTTTGGAACATACCCTAAGAAAGATTGAAAAATTGTGAAGGTACTTATCATTTGAAGAAGTTTTAAAAAAAAGTGATGAGAGCTGTTGATCAAGATCTGAACATGCAGTTAATTTAATATCTTTGTAACATTGGACGTACTGGGTATGTCCAGGAAACCAATTTGTTCCTGACATTGGACATACCCAGTACATCAAGGGGATTTGCAGGCACCATGGCTGTGCTGGAACAATCAATCGCTGCTGTGTCTGCAGCTGATGTGAGAGCTGATATCCAGCTGTCACAGTTTAACCCCCTAAATGCTGCAATCAATAGCAATAACAGCATTTAGGAGGGAGGGAGAGGTATTGCGCTCTTCTCCTGAGTGATCAGACCCCGGTAACATGATCACTGGCACCCCATCACTGCCATGGTAAGGCAACTTATCAATAACATAGTCACCCAATGAGTACATACCAATATAGCAAACAATAATCAGGTAATAATGAGAGTCTTCGCATCGCGTTCTGCCGACTCAGTGTAGTGGTCTGGTCTTTCTGATCCAGACAAGCATAATGGGTGATCTTACCTAAAAACCTATAGCCCATTTCTGCCTAAGAAGAATAACATTCGATATGTATGTCAATATCTAAAATATTGCTTACCAATCATTTCCATTAACTCAAAATTAATGAAGACTTGAGTATAAGAGAAAGAGTAAGAAGAAAGGAAAATTAAGAGATAGATAGTAGGTTAGAAGTTGCAGGAGAAGGGATGGGAAACCACAGGGGGAAGTTGTCGCTCCGTGAACAGCACGCATGGCCTGCTTCAGTACCTCTAGGCTATATACCGAGTCCTGTACCAGAGGGAGCTATGATCTCAGTGCCGTTTCTAACTCACAAGATTCTCGAAACAACAGCCAGGATTACCATGTCTGAAAGTACTTATCCGTTCGGTCGTCCGAATGAGTGGAGAGCCTCTCCACTCTACTTAGGAAATCCATTTCATTAAGTCAATCTATAATAGACGGGCTGATAGTAGAGCGCCACTTCCTCTGAATTATGGTCCTAATGGCAGTGATACAGTGTCTCAATAAGCTTAATTTAATAGCCTTGAAGGGTCCAGAAATCATAGAGGGAAGACCGATCCGAGGTGTACACTGGACAGTCTCTCCAGTGATTACTGTGTGTAGAGCAAATACTTTCTGCCACAAGGCTAGAAGATGGAGTCATTTTGAACTTTCTTCTGACCTGTGATCTGGCAGTGTCCATCTTTTTATGCGTCTTTTTTAGGCATGTGCAAAAGTGTAGTAAACCATAGTTTTGTGCACCTTTGAAAAGGACACCGATGAACAGATGCCAAACAGAGGCCAGAGTAAAGGTACCATCACAAGCGGCAATATTGCTTGCAATTACACTGGTAATTTGCTGGTTACAGTGAAATCATGGACACATTGATCTATTTTGTTGCCGTGTACAAATGGAACAATGTGTCCATGATTTCACTGCAGCCAGTGAAATTGCAAGCAATATTGCCGCGTGTGTTGATACCTTTACACTGCTGCCTCAATAGTGAATAGTGAATGGGTCCGTTGGGGGCTTTAACATAAATCACATATTTCTAAATGCCCAGTTACACACACAGATAATTGTTACATTTATACACGACCACAAAATGGAACAATGTGTCCATGATTTCACTGCAACCAGAGATCTGCCAACAATCTCTGCACAATTATCTGTGTGTGTAACTGGAACTTTAGGTGTAGCTGGAAACCCGAATGTAAGTTCGCAACATAGAGCACAGGATGAATGTGAACTGATCTAAAAGTCCCCACCAAGGTCCGTCATCTGTTAGCAGACATGGCACCCCCAACCTATTTCAGCTATATCTTAAATCCAATATGGCACCACTTCCGTTCTGAGCTTTGCACTGTACCTCAAAAGTAGTTTTCAGTCACATATGAGGTATCCATGTACTTAAAGCGATCCTGTCACCCCCCAAAACACCTCATAAGCTATTAAAACATGTCCCTAGAGCATATTATCACTTATCCTACACTCCTTTTTGCTCAGAAATGCATCTAGTGAAAATGTATAAAAACCAGGGCTTTTTTTGTACCGGAACGGGACGGTACGCCGTACCGGAAAATCCAGGAAAACCTGGTGCGATCCGGCACGGCGTACCGGAATATCTGCTGCCTGCTTCCCCCCCGCGGTCATCGCGCCCTCCCGCCTCACCTCACTAGTAGTGGTGCTGCACTGCTGGTGCATGACGCTGGCTGAGGTCGGTGAGCGGCAGGATCATAGCACCGCCGGCGGCGAGGATAGATGCCGGGTGGAAAAGGACCTGCCATGACGTCACGCACATGTGACTCAGGTGGGCAGAGCTACATTTTGCCCGGGAAGAAGAATTGCCGGATTAGGAGGAACTGGGACTGACTTTACAAGGTACATGGGGATGTGTGCAGAGGACGGAGGGGTGTGCAGAGGAAGAGGGGGGTGTGCAGAGGACGAGGGGTGTGTGCAGAGGACGGGGGTGTGTGCAGAAGACGAGGGCATAGGGGATGTGCAGAGGACGAGGGGGTGTGCAGAGGATGTGGGGGGTGTGCAGAGGACGAGGGGAGTGTGCAGAGGACGTGGGGGGGGTGCAGAGGATGAGGGGGGTGTGCTGAGGACGAGGGGGTGTGCAGAGGACGTGGGGGGTGTGCAGAGGATGAGGGGTGTGTGCAGAGGACGTGGGGGGTGTGCAGAGGACGTGGAGGGTGTGCAGAGGATGTGGGGGTGTGCAGTGGACGTGGGGGGTGTGCAGAGGACATGGGGGGTGTGCAGAGGACGAGGGGGGTGTGCAGAGGACGTGGGGGGTGTGCAGAGGATGAGGGAGGGGTGCAGAGGACGTGGAGGGTGTGCAGAGGACGAGGGGGGTGTGCAGAGGACGTGGGGGGTGTGCAGAGGACGAGGGGGGTGTGCAGAGGACGTGGGGGGGTGCAGAGGATGAGGGGGGTGTGTGCTGAGGACGAGGGGGGTGTGCAGAGGACGTGGGGAGTGTGCAGAGGACGAGGGGTGTGTGCAGAGGACGTGGGGGGGGTGCATAGGACGTGGGGGGTGTGCAGAGGATGTGGGGGGTGTGCAGTGGACGTGGGGGGTGTGCAGAGGACATGGGGGGTGTGCAGAGGATGAGGGGGGTGTGCAGAGGACGAGGGGGGTGTGCAGAGGATGAGGGGGGTGTGCAGAGGACGTGGGGGTGTGCAGAGGACGAGGGGGGGTGCAGAGGACGTGGGGGGTGTGCAGAGGACGAGGGGTGTGTGCAGAGGACGTGGGGGTGGGCAGAGGATGTGGGGGTGTGCAGAGGATGAGGGGTTGTGTAGAGGACGAGGGGTGTATGCAGAGGACGTGGGGGGTGTGCAGAAGACGTGGGGGGTGTGCAGAGGACGTGGGGGGTGTGCAGAGGACGAGGGGGGTGTGCAGAGGACGTGGGGGGGGTGCAGAGGACATGGAGGGGTGTGCAGAGGACGAGGGGGGTGTGCAGTGGACGTGGGGGGTGTGCAGAGGACGTGGGGGTGTGCAGAGGACGTGGGGGTGTGCAGAGGATGTGGGGGGTGTTGCAGAGGATGAGGGGGGTGTGCAGAGGACGTGGGGGGTGTGTAGAGGATGAGGGGTGTATGCAGAGGACGTGGGGTGTGTGCAGAGGACATGGAGGGGTGTGCAGAGGATGAGGGGGGGTGCAAAGGACGTGGGGGGTGTGCAGAGGACATGGAGGGGTGTGCAGAGGACGAAGGGGGGTGTGCAGAGGACGTGTGGGGTGTGCAGAGGATGAGGGGGGTGTGCAGAGGACGTGGGGATCATAGCACCGCCGGCGGCGAGGATAGATGCCGGGTGGAAAAGGACCTGCCATGATGTCACGCACATGTGACTCAGGTGGGCAGAGCTACATTTTGCCCGGGAAGAATTGCCGGATTAGGAGGAACTGGGACTGACTTTACAAGGTACATGGGGATGTGTGCAGAGGACGGAGGGGTGTGCAGAGGAAGAGGGGGGTTTGCAGAGGATGAGGGGGGTGTGCAGAGGACGAGGGGTGTGTGCAGAGGACGGGGGTGTGTGCAGAAGACAAGGGCATGGGGGGTGTGCAGAGGATGAGGGGGTGTGCAGAGGATGTGGGGGTGCAGAGGACGAGGGGGGTGTGCAGAGGACGTGGGGGGTGTGCAGAGGACGAGGGGGGTGTGCAGAGGACGTGGGGGGTGTGCAGAGGGCGAGGGAGGTGTGCAGAGGACGTGGGGGGGGTGCAGAAGATGAGGGGGTGTGCAGAGGACGTGGGGTGTGTGCAGAGGATGAGGGGGGTGTGCAGAGGACGTGGGGGGTGTGCAGAGGACGAGGGGTGTGTGCAGAGGACGTGGGGGGTGTGCAGAGGATGTGGGGGGTGTGCAGTGGACGTGGGGGTGTGCAGAGGACATGGGGGGTGTGCAGAGGATGAGGGGGGGTGCAGAGGGCATGGGGGGTGTGCAGAGGACGAGGGGGTGTTGCAGAGGACGTGGGGGGTGTGCAGAGGACGAGGGGTGTGTGCAGAGGACGAGGGGGGGGTGCAGAGGACGTGGGGGGTGTGCAGAGGACGAGGGGTGTGCAGAGGATGTGGGGGGGTGCAGAGGATGAGGGGGGTGTGCAGAGGATGTGGGGGGGTGGGCAGAGGATGAGGGGGGTGTGCAGAGGACATGGGGGGTGTGCAGAGGACGAGGGGGGTGTGCAGAGGACGTGGGGGGTGTGCAGAGGACGAGGGGTGTGTGCAGAGGACGTGGGGGGTGGGCAGAGGATGTGGGGGTGTGCAGAGGACGAGGGTGTGTGTAGAAGACGAGGGGTGTATGCAGAGGACGTGGGGGGTGTGCAGAAGACGAGGGGGGTGTGCAGAGGATGTGGGGGGTGTGCAGAGGACGAGGGGGGTGTGCAGAGGACATGGAGGGGTGTGCAGAGGACGAGGGGGGTGTACAGTGGACGTGGGGGGTGTGCAGAGGATGAGGGGGGTGCAGAGGACGTGGGGGGGTGCAGAGGACATGGAGGGGTGTGCAGAGGATGAGGGGGGTGTGCAGAGGATGAGGGGGTGTGCAGAGGACATGGGGTGTGTGCAGAGGACGTGGAGGGGGGGTGCAGAGGACATGGCATGGGGGGTGTGCAGAGGACATGGGGGTGCAGAGGACATGGGGTGTGTGCAGAACACATGGAAGGGTGTGCAGAGGACGTGGAGGGGTGTGCAGAGGACATGGAGGGGCGTGCAGAGGACATGGAGGGGTGTGCAGAGGACATGGGGGGTGTGCAGAGGACATGGAGGGGTGTGCAGAGGTCATGGAGGGGTGTGCCGAGGACATGGAGGGGTCTGCAGAGGACATGGGGGGTGTGCAGAGGACGTGGAGGGGTGTGCAGAGGACATGGAGGGGGGGTGCAGAGGACATGGTGGAGTGTGGACAGAGGACATGGTGGTGCATAGCACGGAGCTGAGGACATGGTGGTACACTGTCTGTGCACAGAACTGAGGACATGGTGGTACACTGTGCACAGCACGGAGCTGAGGACATGGTGTTACACTGTCTGTGCACAGAACTGAGGACATGTTGGTACACTGTGCACAGCACGGAGCTGGGGACTTGGTGGTACACTGTCTCCCGCCGCCTTAAAATCGGTGACATCTGTTTTATTGTCCGTTTGGCATCCAACTGCTGTGTGAGTGTCCGACATTTCTCTCAGATTCTCAGATCACATCTGTGTGCAATCAATCCGTGTTTTTTCTCACCAGCTATTACTGTATAATCATTTACAGGAACATTTTACAGTTGTCTCAGCTGCAGAATGATAATGTATCCGTGAAAAAAACTGATGCCTCTCAGATGATCCATGTGCTGTCAGTGTGCGGTCCGTGATTTTGTCGGTCCCATAGACTTGCATTGGCGAGTCTCACACGGGAATCACATACTGTCGCAGCATGTTGCAACTTTTTTCTCATCCTGAATCTGGATGAGAAAAAAGCGTCCGACACTCGTCATTGTGCTCTCAGAGATTGATTGCAATGTGAGAAAATCACACATTGCACTCATCAGAGTTTCACACCAGTGTGTCCGTACCCTAATACTAAAATCCATATAGTAATCCTACTGGTATGGGGAAGGTTTATGGCTCAGTTAGTACACTAAATACTTCTTGTTATTAACCAGTTAATGCTCTCTTGTCCAGTGCACTGCAGTGTCAAAAGAGGACGACAGCGAGACAGACAGCAACATGGCATCAGAGAGCCCCTGACCTCGAAATAGAAGATCCTCAGATCCTGGTACTGTGACATAATATTAAGAATAAAGTTTTTTTGCACTTATATTACACTATGAACTCCATAGCACGGCAGCGAAAATGCTAACCACTGAGCCACCGTACATTGCTAACCACTGAGCCACCGTATACAGTACTAACCACTGAGCCACCGTATACAGTGCTAACCACTGAGCCACCGTATACAGTACTAACCACTGAGCCACCGTATACAGTGCTAACTACTGAACCACCGTACTGTGAGTGTATGCCCCTGTGTGTGTATGCCTCCCCCCCTGAAAATAAGACCGGGTGCAACGTTCGGAGCAAATATATTAATATATTAAATATATTAATCTTGCCCGGCCCCTAACGGCAGCCCACCTCCAACCCCGTCCTCCAGGCCCCATCCCCCCAACCCCCCTTGGCTCCGAGAGGCGTACCCGGAAATATTTTTTACAAAAAAAGCACTGATAAAAACGTTATTTAACTCACTCATTAGCCATGTTAATGACCGGTGGCTATATTCATAGTCAACCAGGCGGGCTCTCCTCCTCATAATGTCACGCGTTAATAGGCGTGAGGTTGAATGCTGATTCTAATCTGCGCCTCCCCGCTCTCCTCTGTGCTGGCGGGGCTGCAGTGCGGCTGTAATGACACGAATCGCGTCATTTCCGGCATCGGGTGACGTGTGTACACACGCGCCGCTCTGTTATGCCTCCACCACGCATGCGCAATGCGGTGCTGGAGGCGTAACAGAGCGGCGCGGGCGTACACATGTCACCCGATGTCGGAAATGACGCGATTCGTGTCATTACAGCCGCACTGCAGCCCCATCGGCACAGAGGAGAGCGGGGAGGCGCAGATTAGAATCAGCATTCAAGATCACGCCTATTAAGGCGTGATATTATGAGGAGGAGAGCCTGCCTGGGTGACTATGAATATAGCCACAACTCATTAACATGGCTAATGAGTGAGCTAAATAACGTTTTTATACATTTTCACTAGATGCATTTCTGAGCAAAAAGGAGTGTAGGATAAGTGATAATATGCTCTATGCTCTAGGGACATGTTTTAATAGCTTATGAGGCGTTTTGGGGGTGACAGGATCCCTTTAAGAGATGTTAAACAAAAAATTGTATGTTGCATTTTCTGTTGCCCTTGTGAAAATACAAAATTTGGGGCCAAAACAATTGAGGGAAAAATGTGATTTTTTTTTTCTTTTCACAGTTCAACGTTCTAAAATTCTGTGAAGCACCTAGTGGATCAAAGTGCTCACCACACATTTAAATAAGTTCTTTGAGTGGTCTAGTTTCCAAAATGAGGTAAATTGTGCTAGCTTTCCACTTTTTAGGCACCTCAGGTGCTCTCCAAATGTGACATGCTAATAATTACAGCCAATTTTGAGTTTTAATGGCACTCTTTCCCTTCTTAACGCTGCCCAGACAAGGGTTTTCTGCAATATATGGGGTATCGGCATACTCAGGAGAAATTGCAAAACAAATTTTGGGGTAAATTTCCTCTTGTTACTCCAGTGAAAATAAATATATTTAAGATGAAAAAACATTTTTGTGGAGAAAATGAGTTTTTTTTACTTTTGTTGTTCGATATTCTAAAATTCTGTGAAATGCCTGGGGGTTCAAGCTGCTCACCACACACCTAAATAAGTTCTTTGAGGGGTCTAGTTTCCAAAGTTGGGTCACTTGTGGTGGGCTTTCCAATGCATAGGCACATCAGGGGTTCTCCAAACGCAAAATAGTGTCCTCTAATGTCTCCAGACAATTTTGAGTCTAAATGGCGGTCCTTCCCTTCCGAACCCTGCCATGCACCCAAACAGTGGTTTTCTGCCACATACGGGGTAACGGCATACTCAAAACAAATTGCACAACAAATTATGTGGTGCATTTTTTACTGTAACCCTAGTGAAAATGAAAATAATTTAAGCTCAAACAACATTTTTTGGGAAAAAAATGTGATTATTCCATTTTCATGGCTCAATGTTCTAAATTTCTTTGAAGTACCTGGGGGTTTAAGGTGCTAACCGAACATCTAGAAAAGTTCCTTAAGGTGTCTAATTTCCAAAATCGGGTCAGTTGTGGGGAGTTTCCACTATTGAGGCACATCAGGAGCTCTCGAAATGCGACATGGCCTCCGATAACGGTCGCAGCTAAATTTCTGCTTTAACAGTCAAATTGTGCTCCCTCAATTCCGAGCCCTGCCACATGCCCAAACAGTAGTTTTCCACCACATATGAGATATCGGCGTACTCAGGAGAAATTCCACAATAAAGTAGGGAGCCCATGTTTCACTTTTGAAAAGGCAAAATTCAGTGCTAAATTAACATTTTTGAGGAAAAAAGTAAAATGTTCATTTTTTCCTTCCATGTTGCTTTAGTTCCTGTGAAGCACTGAAGGTTTAATAAACTTCTTGAATGTAGTTTTGCTAAAACAAAGAGAGAAGGGAGCGCACATAGGGTCTTATCTATGATGATAATTCAATGCCCCCCAATTAGTGTGACTCACTTTTTTGGGTTGTGTGAGTCACAACAAACTGCAAGAGCCTTGTTATCCTGGTCGCTGCAGACACCTGGTGAGGGAGAAATCTGTTTATGTAGAAAAAAGCCCACACCTGTGGAGATATGTATATCTGACACCAGGTGACGGTCACTCCTTTTAATTAGGAGAGGCTTGTTCTCCTGGATCATCCCCTTTTGTTTCCCTTTTGGGCATAAAATTAAGCACATGTTAACGTAAAAGCCACTGTGACTCAGTAGGCTAATCACGCAATCTGGATAAGAGGCGAATTGGAGCCTGAGGAGGATGGGTTCTCGCCCATGGAGGGGACAAATATTTCTAAAATTTATTTATTTATTCATTTTTTTTTTTTTTTTTTTCTCTCCTTTTTTTCAGAGTGTTAACTTAGGTTTTGTTTTTAAGATAGATTATATTAAAAATACTTTTATATGGTAGCATAATGCATATGTATGAAATCTTAGTAAAATTTTGTCATTTGGCCAGTTTGATTAATATATACACAAATAGTGGGCGTTTTCACAGGAAGTCTGGCCAGGGGGCAGAGCTTATTGCCAGGGGGAGGAGCTTATGACGTTTTTTGTGTGTATGAAATGTTATTTAAGGAAGCTGTTCATGTATGTACACTGTTTGCCCTGAGGAAGCAGCAGGTCCTGCTGTGAAACGCGTTGGATCAATAAACGGACATCAAACATACCCTTCCTGCTCGGTGGTCTGCGCGGAATCTAAACCTGGGCTTTTTTCTACATAAACTGAATGTAGTTTTGAGCAGTCTGAGGGGTGCAGTTTTTAGAATGGTGTCACTTCTGGGTATTTCTGTCATGTAGACCCCTCAAAGTCACTAAATTTTGAAGGAAATATGAGTAATTGATGATAAATCTTCTAAGTCCCTAACAAAAAAAAATTGTTTCCAAAATTGTGCTGATGTAAAGTAGACATGTGAGAAATGTTATTTATTAACTATTTTGTGTGACAGAACTCTGGTTTAATAGTATAAAAATTCAAAATTTGAAAATTGCTACATTTTCTAAATGTTTGCCAAATGTTTTCCACACAAATGCAAAAAATATCATCCTAAATTTACCACTGACATGAAGCCTAATAAGTCACAAAAAACAGTCTTGGAATCACTGGGATCTGTTCAAGCGTTCCAGAGTTATAGCCTCAAAAAGTGACACTGGTCAGAATTGCAAAAGATGGGCTGGTCATTAAGAGGAAAACCATACTCTGGGGTAAAGGGGTTAAAGGATTTGCTAAGATAAAGACCCCTTTGGACCTCTAGATAACCAGGAAACAAGTAATGTTGGACGGTGTGTAATATGGATGGTGGATGTGTATCTTTCCTCTAATAGTGGGTTTACACGTTTCAATATCGTTGCGATATCGCAATTCAATGGCGCGGGAGCGCGCATTTAGTGCACGTTTCTCCCGCATCGCATCGGAGGTTTACACGTTGCAATTTCTTAATCCAACGTCCGTGCGATGTCTACGCCCCCCAACCCAGGAACGATCATTTAACATGGGAGTGAATGGGTGACGTAGAACTTCACATCTGAATTGGGCTGTCACACAGCACGATCTAGCTCCAATCTCCATTTAATATCGGAGCATTGAATAGCACGCTCATTCAATCCCCGATATCGCATTGACATCGTTCCTGCATCGTATTGGACGTTCACACCATACAACGCAGGAACGATATCGGCTCCAACAATCGAACCACGTGACTTGTCATTGAAATTGGACGCCGATATCGCGACGTGTAAACCCACCATAAAAACAAAAATGGGATCGTTAGCCTTTTTTCTCGAAGAGTCACTCAAAACATAATAAAAAGTTAATTGGCTTCCTATGAAATTGATTCTAGTGTGTGTGGTTTAATTAGGAAACTAAATTCACACCACTAATTTGTTACCACTATATAGTGTAAAATGATTAAAGTAAATTAAATGCTAATTCTCTAACTTGTTGTTTTACTGTTGATACTTATTCTTTTTAATTAAAAATTGTAAAAGAAAAATATTTGGCCTAAAATTGATGGCACAGTAGGTGGCACTGTTACATAATTTACTTCTGACTTGTAGTTAGAAAAAAAAAGCTTTTTTGCCTTTTATTTTTTACAATGCTATATGTACAATTAAAAGTATATCTTACAAATATATTGGTGATGTTATAAGAAGATTTTTACATAATGGCAATGTAAATGATATTCTGTTTTATTATATAAACATTGCATTGTCATGTGGTATTTGATATTCACAGTCACAATCAGAAAAAGTAAGGCTTCGTTCACACATTGCGTATTTTGCCACACTTTTTTACGCACGCTTTTCAAAATACGCAATGTGCTTTGTGTCTGCCAGCAAAGTGAATGGGAAATTAAATTTGCCGTGCAGACACTGCGTAAAAATATCCAGTGCTGTTTAAGGCAGAAAGCGCAGTTGAGTAAAGAATTGAGATGTCAATTCTTTACGCAGGAGCTCCTGTGTTTTCTCCCAGTGATGTCACAGAGGGGAGGAAGAATCCTGCTTCCTCCTCCCCCCTGTGACATCTGTGACCGCCCATTAGATTTCACAGTGTATTAATATACACTGCGAAATCTAAGTTAAACAGAGGCAAATGTATGTAAAATAAAAAAGAATCAAATACTTACCTCTAAGACGCCTTTTCCCGGTGTCTGGTGCCGAAGACAGGCAATGTGTAGCGCTGCCAGGACCTGCCGTGATGTCAGAGGGGGCATTCCCGGCGCTGCTTGGCCGCTCGCGGTCATGTGATACATATCACATGTCCGCAAGCGGCCAATCAGCGCCAGGAACGCCCCCTCTGACATCACGGCAGGCTCTTGCAGGACACACATTGCCTGTCTTCGGCACCGGACACCAGGGAAAAGGTGTCGGAGAGGAAAGTATTTCATTCTTTTTTATTTTACATACATTTGGCTTTGTTTAATTGTATATTAATACACTACGAAATCTAATGGGCGGTCACAGATGTCACAGAGGGGAGGAGGAAGCAGGATTCTTCCTCTCCTCTGTGACATCACCTGTGCTTTCTGGAGTAAAGAAAACGCAGTGTGTGAAAGCCCCAGCGTATTTTGTTGCGCTTTTTTGCGCGTACGAAAAACACGGCAAAAAGCGTGCGCAAAAAAAGCTACAAAATACACAAATGTGTGAACGTAGCCTAAAGGCCCCGTTACACTTAGCAATATCGTTAACGATATCGCCGCAACATCACAGGTTTTGTGATGTTGCGGCGACCTCACCAGCGACATCGCTGCGTGTGACATGTAGCAGCGAGTGGTTCCCTGCTGTGGGATCGCTGATCGTTACAGAATGGCTTGGACCATTATTTCATCATCGGTCTCCCACTGAGCATGCTGCATCGGTGTGTGTGACAGGGAAAACGACCAACGATCACCATGTTACGCCCGTGACAGTGACAGATCACAACGACCGTCGGGGGTCGCCGCATTGGTGAGTAGATCTGCCTGTGTGGCATCTCACCAATGACTACTTAGTGACATTCCACAGATCCCTGCCAGGTCGTATCGTTGTCGGGATCGCTGGAATGTCGCTAAGTGTAACGGGGCCTTAAGTTAGATCGGGACCATGTTTTGTTGTAAAAAGTAAAGCATTGAATTACAGCGAATTAGGTTTCGTGACTGATTAATGACAATAATTAAAGAAAAAAAACAGTTAAGGGTCAAACCTACAACTCACAAAAAAGTCTACACGCCAAACCTGTAAAAGATAATTACAGTGTTATAAAAAGTGTATGCTAAAAGAAAAAGAGGCAATTGGATCGAATACTAGATAAGTAAAAAACATGCCACAAATTAAAATGTGGGACTGTGGCCTGCTACCAGAAGCAGAAGATCCACCACCAACACTGCCAATTGTCTGGTCAATAGCACTAATGTGGGTCAGAGTTGGCCTCCTTTGCCTCCATCAAGCATATTAATAGAGAAAAGGTGGCGAGCGCCATGGAGTATGTTGCACAATCATAGCAGGATTATATTACTTCTAATAGTGATTCCGTCAGTTTAAGGGTGCCTTCACATTTGCGTATGTGAACGCAGCTTATGCAGCGTTCCCATACACAGTCAAACGCATGCGCACTGCGTTCCTATGTTTAACATAGGAATGAATAGTGCCTGCGTTTGCTGCGTTCGGGTGCGGATGCGGACGATATATGCTCCCTCCAGGGTCCCCTGTCCGCACCCGGGACGCAGCATGTTGCATTTTTTGTGCGCTAGGGTACCTTGGAAAATCAACAAGCTTCCCCAAGCGCACAAAAGAAAGCATTGGCGTCAATGCGTCCGCAGTGTTCTGCGCTTGACAGCGCAGGAGAACGCTGCAGACCCATTGAAATCTCTCCCGTGGCCGCCGGTGATGTCACAGGAGATCACCGACGGCCACCGGGAGATCAGCTGAGCCTCTTATGATCTCCTCCTCCCCGCCGCCGGTAATCTGCTAGCGGACATTCTCCGATGCAGACACATCAAAATGACATGCTTTTGACTGCGTTTGCGTCTGCATGCGATCAGCATGCAGACACAAACGCAAATGTGAAGGTAGCCTAAGTCCATGTTCTACACAGGAGAATCTTGCTGATAACTAAGAGGGATATTTTTGCCCCATTTTATTAAATAAAAAGAAATTACCGTATGTCAAGTGTGCCATTTTATTAAGTGGGATGTTGTTTTATATTGGGCTACCATCCATTTCTATGGTGAGGTCACTGTGACCTTACTAAGTTTGTATTTGCATTAAATTTATGGAAAGAGGTTGAAAACAGTCCTGAGAGATGTGAGTGTTACAGCTTTTTCAGTGCATTTTGACTACCTGCGATTTATGCTAGATTGTTCAAATTTTGGCAAAAACTTTGCTAAACATGGCGTTTTCGAATATCAAAAGATTAGATCGTCTCTAGTTTTGACTGGTATGGCCACTTTACACGTCCCAACGTCGATCCAATGATGCCCTAACTCAGGCAGAGCAACAAAGAGACTTAAGGCTGCACATCAGACTCCCCAGTGTGAACAGAGTCTGAGTCATGGCAGGTACAGTAAATTCAGATTTAACCTGGATGTACTATCCTCAGGTGTATTACATAGGAAACACATCATCAGCACTAATCAGAGTAAGAGCTATAATACATGTGAGCGTTTCAAGCACTCGTAATACATCTGTGGTTTGTCTGATAATGGAGCATCTTGCTCTGAAAAGTGTTACAATAAAATCACTATCGTTTGAATATAAGATTTAATTCATTCCTGTCCAATGACAATAAATCCTGGCTGCGTGGATTAACCCCTTTTCTGCTCATCGCTAATGCTGGTTTATCTTCCTCAGAAATTCTGCAGCCAAGGATATTTAACACATGCTTGCATAGTAGTTGTGGCTCATCACAACTACCCTAGGTAAGCAAAATAGTTTTTCTCTACATTACCCGATTTATATCCTGGTAATACCCCATTTGAACCCCTCTTGTCTTCCAGTTTTATATTCAAGCATTCATAATTGAGATCTTGGATGAAATTCTGGCTTAGCAAGAAAAACAAATGTCTTTTTTAGTGCTAGTAAGTATCCTGTCCCTTTATCCCCCATGCAGTTGACATCTTGACAACTCTGTAAGAATAAGCAGTGAAGATCAAACAATGTTGAGCTGGTCAGACCCCTACATGACAGGATTTGCTTTATACGATAAAAATGTCTGTATCTGCTTTAGACAGTCTGTCACGAATGTTGAGGCTCAGTAAGATAAGAGAAAGATGAATTAAGAGGTTGGGGGAGAGGTTTTAGAGGTGGCTATTATATTCTGGTAGGGCAGTGGTTATGTGTATGTCTGGCCTTCGTTATGTGCAACCTGTGTATTTGCACTGGGCACACGATGCAAGACTATAGTGGTGGCAACTAGTACTTATTACTCTGGGCCACCACACTAATATTTAATGGAGCAGAAAGATATCAGATTCCTGCTTCACTATTCATTTTGTGAACTAGTGATGAGTTGTTGGTGACCAAGATGGCAAAAAGACTTTTTATGTTGGGAGCTGGCACATCAGTAAGAGTAATTTACACTCTAAAGTGGCACTCCCTTTGGTAAAATTATGCTATCCACCCACAATACAACTCATAGTAAAAGCTTGAAAATTGCTCTGCCATCAGCTAACTGCAGGTGACGGTGATTTCAAATGCATCAATAGTGGGTGAATTGGTATTTAAAGTACAAAAATATATTTGGGATAAAAAAACAGCTTTTTTTGGTGAGCTGAACTAAATGATCCAGTTCACTAAAAAGACTCGGAATGCCCACACAATTATGTAGAGGCTAAAGGACCTTTCACGACCTTCTAGCCACATGACCTTGAAGAAAGAGCTGCTCACCAGAGAAGAAATATGTTGATAGATGTGACAGGGCAACAAGTACAAGGGATTATTTTATAGACTAGTGGAATACCTGTATGTCGTATCATGTCCCATGACTTGGGTATCATGCAGTATTGTTATTGAATTGTTTCTGTTGTGCTGCTATACAATAAGGTTTGCTTTTCAGAAGTTTTGTATTCCGTCTCTCCCTGTAGCTGCTTAGATACAGTAACCCCTCACTTCTTTCTCATTCTGTGCCATGTTAAAAGCTCATATCTAGAATCCCTGATTCTAAATAGTCTTTTTTACCTACTATAATTGTTCATAAATATCAGAAATCCACTGGAATATAAACCATTTCTTCTGGAATCTTCATTACATGATTCTGTAGTCGAGTCAAGCTATCTGATAAAGTATCAACATGTAAGTAGTGGTTCACATGGAAAGCCACAGATATTGTTTCTCAAACTACATTAAACTAGCAGCTTAGGCCCCTTTCACATCAGCGGTATTAGAAAAATACGGCAGTTGCGGTGAAAAAAACGCAAGCCCCATGCATTGTCTATGGGGCTTGCGGTAAGTGTGCAGCAGGTTAGGCAAGTGCGTTTTTTTCACGGCCACATTTGCCGCAAGTGCCGAAACCGCAACTATACCGCACCTGTCGCAAGCCCCATAGACATTGCATGGGGCTTGCCGCAGGTGAACCGCAAGGGCGGCCGTTATGTGGTAAATGCGTTTTTTTTTCACCACAACTGCCGCATTTTTCTAATACCGCTGATGTGAAAGGGGCCTTAGTTATGGAGTCAGAATAATAAAAATAACATGTCCAGTGAAAGGACTAAACACTCCACCAAGCCCACATGAAAAATTAAAGAAAATTTGGAGCCTGAAAACTCTCCTGTAGTGTATCATACTTATGGCAAAAAGTGCTGAGTCACATCACTCAGCCCGCTTCTCAAGATCTACCACTAGACGGAGCCCTAGGACAGCTGTGTACAATTTACTACCTACTAGCTGTAGAGCTTGGCATTGCCAAAGCATAATGCTCATATATGATCGTAATGCCCATATATGATTGTAATGCCCATATATGGTAATATCGCAAATATGTGGAAATTTGTGTATGTATGGGTCATAAGTCTGCCCCCTCCTGGTAGCCACACCCCTTCATAGCTCCTCCCCTCTAAATAGTCCCAGGGTGGGGTTATGTAGAAGGGCAAGGCTACTGGGAGGGGCCGAGCTATGATACACACAGAGATAAGATATACTGGGACATTGAAAAAATACATTAACTACTCTGGAAAACCTTAATACACAGGACTATCTAAATGAACTGCAGTAAACTTAATTCTGAGTAAGACTGCACAGTAAATTAATGATGGAGGCAAGAACTGCACAAATACCAGAGGAATTATGTTGCATTTCTAGATCCACAAAGCAATCAAAGCGATCATCAAAGTTATGCCCTTCAAAATATTCAACTCTCAGGCGGTTTCACATTTGCGTTTGAGTCTGCATGCAGAGGGCATGCAGATGCAAACGCAGTGCAAACGCTGCCATACTGATGTGAACGCAGCAGAGAATCTCCGCATTTGTTCACATCAGTATGCAGCCTGGCCAGCCAATCAGCTGTCTCGGCGGAGATCAGGGGCGGAGATCTCCTCCTCCCGGCCACCGCTGATCTCCTGACCGTGTCGGCGGGGAGAAAGAGCTGATCTGACAGCTGTTTAAATCTCCCACACTGACAACGAAGAGGTGATGTCGGTGCGGGAGATTTAAACAGCTGTCAGATCAGCTGTTTCTCCCCGCCGACATTAGCGGCGGCCAGGAGAGGAGAACAGCTGCTGCTCCAGCTGATCTCCCAGTGGCCGCCACTGATGTCCCGGGAGATCAGCGGAGGCCACCGAGACATATTTCAAAGAGATCCGCAGCGTTCTCCTGCACTGTCATGCGGAGGACACTACGGATCCTTTGACTCCTATGCATTGTTTGTGCGCTCGCGGGAACTTGCAGATAAAACAAGCTTCTGCGAACGCACAAAAAATGCAACATGTTGCGTTCGGAGGGCGCATAAATTATGCACATCCAAACGCAACCGAACGTAGTCAAACGCAGATACTATGTGTTCCCATGTTAAACATAGGAACGCAGTGTGCATGCGTTTGGCTGCGTTCGGTACGCTGCGGTTTCATACACAAGTGTGAAACCACCCTTAGTGAGCATATTATAAGAGCATGTCTGAAAGCTGAGGCTACTAAGATACAAACTGCTTTTATGCAAATGAAAATAGAGATGGAATTAAAACCAGCAGAAACAGCACACAAGAAGGCAAAAATGGATGTTGTAACAGAACACAAGAGAGCAGAAATGAAGGTACAAGAAAAAGAATGTGAGCACACCACAGTTATGGCAATGTTAAAGCTCCTGGAAAAAGCCATCAACAGGAGTCAAAACGACAGCATCAGTTTAAGGGTGCCTTCACATCTGCGTCTTTGCAAATCTGGTAGAAATTTGCCACATTTGCAAAAACGCAATGTGGCACACTTGTGGCACACTTGAACCAACATTGCGCTTGTGACAATTCATTGTAAAGGGACCTCCGAACAAGTGCGGAGGCTTGCGATTCTGACCGTTATCCGGAACTTCCGGCACTTCCGACAGCCCTGCTTGAAGCGATTTTCAACCGATGCTGGAAGTGCCGGAAGTGCGGGATCGCAGGGAAAATGTGAGTCTCCGCATTTGTCCGGAGGTCCCTTTATAATGCTGCAAGGGTGCAGCTTCTGCTTTTTGCAAAAACAGGCAAAATTCTGCCAGATTTGGAAAATGGCAGAATAGGAAAACCATAAGTTCAAAAGTTCAAGTTTGCCTGATCTGCCGTATTTGCAAATAACGCAGATGGTAAAGCATCCTAAAGTAAATAGATTCATAAGACTCTCTTAAGCACAAAAAAGACTGTGCTAAGCCAGAACAGTGCACCCCTTACTGCAATAATCATTCCTGACAGTACAGACACATGTCCAAAACACTGGAACACAGAATTTCAACACTCTGCATTCAATACATGAGAAAGAATATCTGACTCAATAGTCTACAAAATATAAGATATATAGATTATAGCTTTATTTAGGCAAATGTTGGGTAAAAGTAGTATACTATAGCAGCATACTAGGAGTAAAACAAATGATTTTTCATATGCTCATGTGAATCTATCATCAGTAATGACAACATAGAGGTTATCAACTAAGGGTGAAGTAACACCCATCGATGCCAAAAATATGTTAATCTTTACAAAAAAGGATGATTGTCAGTAAATTATTAGTCATTTAAGCCATGAATTTGTTTTCTAACTTTAGCCTTTTGTCGCTGCTCAACAGAGATGTACATACAAGTCAATACCCCCAAAAGTCCCTATTTTTCTTAGCAATAAAATACCTAAAAATGTTATTTTTTTGCCTACCGCAGCCCAAAGATAAAGTTTTGAACTAGGTTCTCTTTCTTCAATTCTTTACGCTTCCTTGTCAGTGATTTTCCAATATAGAGTATTGTCAAAAGTTTAAGGCAGGTGTGAAAAAACATACTGAAAAGTAAAAATACTTTAACTAATAGAAACTTTAATAGTAAATTCTTATCATTCAACAAAATGTAAAGAAAATGAACAAAAATAGAAATCTCAGTCAAATTAATATTTGGTGTGACCACCGCTTTGCATTCAAAACAGCATTAATTCTTTATGAGTAACCAATTATAACAAACAGGTGACAATGATCATAATTTTCATGACAGGGGTTGGACAAAAGCCCCGACGGAGCCACTGAACATAAGATAAAATGTGACTTGAACCCTGCATTACTTTTGCATATAAAATACTAGTAAAAAGGCCCGATGCAATTGCATCGGGAGCAGGGTGAAATGAATTGTGTGTATACAGGCGGGCCAGTGGGTAGCAGAGTATACAGGGGGCTCTGTGGGTAGCAGAGTATACAGACGGCTCTGAGGGTAGGAGATTATACAGGTGACTCTGTGGGTAGCAGAGTATACAGGTGGGTCTGTGGGTAGTGGAGTATACAGGCGTGTGTGGTGGTGGTGGCAGAGTATACAGGTGTGTGTGGTGGTGGTGGCAGAGTATATAGGTGTCTGTGGTGGCATAGTATACAGGCATCTGTGTGGTGGCAGAGTATAGAGGTGTCTGTGGTGGTGGCGGCAGAGTATACAGGCGTGTGTGGTGGGGGCAGAGTGTAGAGGCGTGTGTGGTGGTGGCAGAGTGTACAGGCGTGTGTGGTGGTGGCAGAGTATACAGGCAGGTGTGGTGGTGGCGGCAGAGTATACAGGCGTCTGTGGTGGCGGCAGAGTGTACAGGTGTGTGTGGTGGTGGCAGAGTGTACAGGCGTGTGTGGTGGTGGCAGAGTGTACAGGCGTGTGTGGTGGCGGCAGAGTGTACAGGCGTGTGTGGTGGCGGCAGAGTGTACAGGCGTGTGTGGTGGCGGCAGAGTGTACAGGGGTGTGTGGTGGCGGCAGAGTGTACAGGCGTGTGTGGTGGTGGCAGAGTGTACAGGCGTGTGTGGTGGCGGCAGAGTGTAGAGGCGTGTGTGGTGGTGGCAGAGTGTACAGGCGTGTGTGGTGGCGGCAGAGTGTACAGGCGTGTGTGGTGGCGGCAGAGTGTACAGGCGTGTGTGGTGGCGGCAGAGTGTAGAGGCGTGTGTGGTGGCGGCAGAGTGTAGAGGCGTGTGTGGTGGCGGCAGAGTGTAGAGGCGTGTGTGGTGGCGGCAGAGTGTAGAGGCGTGTGTGGTGGCGGCAGAGTGTAGAGGCGTGTGGTGGTGGCGGCAGAGTGTACAGGCGTGTGTGGTGGTGGCAGAGTGTACAGGCGTGTGTGGTGGCGGCAGAGTGTAGAGGCGTGTGTGGTGGCGGCAGAGTGTAGAGGCGTGTGTGGTGGCGGCAGAGTGTAGAGGCGTGTGTGGTGGCGGCAGAGTGTAGAGGCGTGTGTGGTGGCGGCAGAGTGTACAGGCGTGTGTGGTGGTGGCAGAGTGTACAGGCGTGTGTGGTGGTGGCGGCAGAGTGTACAGGCGTGTGTGTTGGAGTGTACAGGCGTGTGTGGTGGCGGCAGAGTGTACAGGCGTGTGTGGTGGCGGCAGAGTGTACAGGCGTGTGTGGTGGCGGCAGAGTGTACAGGCGTGTGTGGTGGTGGCGGCAGAGTGTACAGGCGTGTGTGGTGGTGGCAGAGTGTAGAGTCGTGTGTGGTGGTGGCGGCAGAGTGTACAGGCGTGTGTGGTGGAGTGTACAGGCGTGTGTGGTGGCGGCAGAGTGTACAGGCGTGTGTGGTGGCGGCAGAGTGTACAGGCGTGTGTGGTGGTGGCGGCAGAGTGTACAGGCGTGTTGTGGTGTGCGGCAGAGTGTACAGGCGTGTTTGGTGGTGGCGGCAGAGTGTACAGGCGTGTGTGGTGGCAGAGTGTACAGGCGTGTGTGGTGGCAGAGTATACAGGCGTGTGTGGTGGTGGAGTATACAGGCGTGTGTGGTGGTGGAGTATAGAGGTGTCTGTGGTGCGCTCGTGCAAGGCAGGGGTTAAAAAAAAAAAAAAAAGATTATGCTCACCTCACCCCGAGCCCCCGCCGTCTTGTGCCGTGTTCCGCCGTCTTCTGCCGTGTTCCGCTAGGCTCCCGGTGGCTGTGCAGGCTCCCGGTGTCTGGAGTGATCTTCTATCTACTGAGACTGAAGGACCTGTGGTGATGTCAGAGTCACGTGACCCGCGATTTGCCTGGAGTAAGCTGGTGTCACGTGACTCTGACATCACCACAGGTCCTTCAGTCTCAGTAGATAGAAGATCACTGGAGGCACCGGGAGCCTGCACAGCCACCGGGAGCCTAGCGGAACACGGCAGAAGACGGCGGGAGAGGGCGGGAGACAGCGCGGGCTCGGGTAGAGGTGAGGATTTTTTTTTTTTTAGAGTAGTGCGGGTCTGCGGCTCGTGATGACGCTGCGCGTCATCACTCGCAGTCCCGCGCAAAGCATGTTGGGATTGGGCTACAGTGCCCAACTCCCGATTATATAAGTAGATGTAATTGGATTGCAGCTGCAGCAGTGAACTGATTACGCAATCAGCAGTAGTTGCCAGCTGGGTGGCCTTTAATGGCTGTGCTTTACTGACTTGATCTGTACTTCTCTACCAATTAAATCAGTGTTATTCTTTTTGCACTAAAAACTAATCTTCTTGACTGCTGTGCTGCCACTATGCATAGTTTTATAGTTTTTAATGTAGTCCATTTAGTTCAACCTACAGCTAACATGTTGATCCAAACAAAGGCAAAAAACACAACGAGGCAAATGGTTTATTCACCCAAATTATTCCAAACTGAATACCTCCAAGCATCAAGATAATCTGTCTTAGTACCACCCCTTCTCTTTATAACCCCAGTGTTTTATAGCTTTATGTGAGACCAAGAAATGCTAGCTGCATGCTCAAAGAAAAACAAGAGCAAAAGCTTGCAGTATTGGTGTGGCGTGTATGAATTTTAATAAAATAGCCGTATAAAAAAGCTGTAGTCTTTGAAGTATACACTGCCTGTTATTCCTATCTCTCCCGATTTAATCTTCCTCACTGTTGTGCTCTCAAATGTAAAGCTTGCAGGGGCGAGCATGGGGTAGTGGACCCACTGGGCCGAGGCAATGAACTCAAACTGGAGGGCATAACTTAGCGACTACCTAGTCATCACTTGAGCCTCCGATAGTGAGGTTAGGCTGGTAGGTAGCTGCCAGGTGCTTCTCCAGGGAATCACTATACTTTGACAACTGACTCCGAGGGATTTGGGGATGCAGGTAAGTACAGTCTCTGGTGAGGCTAGGTGCAGCCTGGATGGCTAGTACAGCAGAAAAAGCTCAAGCTGGTGCAGAGAGTTTGGCAGCAGGACTGGTTCAAGTTGGTGCAGAAGGTACAGGAGCAGGGCTTGTTCAGGATTGTTCCTGCGGGTAGAGTGGTACTAGGAAACAGACATGAATTAGTTAAAGCATGGAACTCCGGATACAGCAAAGGTAATGGGGACCTGAAAACTAGCAGCAAATCTCTAGGCATAGAGCACATTGCTCACATACCTCTAATGGGGAGAAGGTGCCTTAAATACTCTGTGCTTCTCAGCCTAAGGCTGAGAAGCACTCCTGGGTAGGGCATGCTGGACCTTTAAGAAAAGGAAGCGTATTGCATGCACATTCTAAGTGTGCTCCCAAAAAGCCTGTCATGCAGACACTGGTCCTGAGGGAAGAAAACAGGGACAGGAACAAGAGCAGACATCGGGGATCAATGGGTGAAGTGAGAGCGCCATGGGGGCATTGCAGTACCGTTTACCAGGCCCGAAAAGAATCTCTCCAGGAGAAGAGGGGCATTAATGTTCTCCTTGGACTCCCAAGGCCTCTCCTCAAGGTCAAAATCCTTCCAATCAACCATAAAGAGAGTCCTACCTCCCCTCTTCTTCATGACAAGGATGTTTTTTACCTAAAAGATGTCATTGCTACTGACCGAAAAAGGCAGGGTACCAGGGTTTTTGAAGTAACGGCTCAGGACAACCAGCTTAAGAAGAGACACATGGAAGGAGTTGGGATTTGGGAATACACAAGGAGGCCAGAAGTTTTATCTTGTAGTGAAATGGCATTGATCTGATGGAACACTTTAAAGAGACCAATAAAGCAGGGACCCAACCTGTAGGAAGGCATCTTCAGACAGATATAACTGGAAGAGAGCCAAACCTTGCCTCCAAGCTGGAACAAGGAACAATCCAGACATCTTTTATCTGCATGCCTTGTTCATCCAAGCAGAGGACCAGTCCAGAGAGGCCTTAGTCTAAACCCAAATTTCAGAGAAGGTCTTGGTGAGAGCATTAGTGGCAGCGTTCCAGAGGTCATAGTCACAGGAACAGGGATTTTGAGCTGCAGTCCATAAACTATAAAAAATGGACAGATAGTAGAAGTTTCACTTATGTGATTATTATATGAGAATTCGATCCAGGGTAAAAGTTTGACGCAGGAAATTCAGAATCTGATTGACCCGCTCCACCTGGCTGTTGGACTGTGGATCTTAAACTGATGAGAAGTCCAGGGTGACATCCAGTAACTTACAGGAGCTTTCCAGAATTAGGATGTAAATTGGACACCTCTGTCAGTGGAGGAGTAGCCCATCGAGATGTGTTGCCAAGGAGCAGACAGCATAAACAGGAAAAGAGAATGCCCATCAGGAAGCTTCTTAGGGGTTTTGTTGTGGTCACATAAAGGACAAACTGAATGAAGTCCACCACATCTTTGTGCAGGGTTGGCTACCAGTAATGCCGAGAAATAGGGAGAGTTGTCTTCTTTTTTGTCTGGCATCTTCAGTCAGCTTAGAAGTATGACCCCACCACAATACTTGCTTCCTGTCTGTCTCTGCAACAAAAGTCTTACCATGTGGCATCAGTAACAACTTGACCAGCGCTACAGTGACCATTTTGGAAGGCTCAATGATATGCTGAGGTGTTTCCTCCTGGTTGACTGACTGAAAGTATCTGAAGAGTGCATTCACCTTGACATTCTTTTCGGGCGACCTGAAATGAAGAATGTAGTCGAATCGAGTGAAAAATGAGAGACCATTGGGCTTGATGCAAATTCAGTACAGTTTGGGCTGACTGTAATTATATCAGGTTTTTGTGGTCAGTGTAGATGAAAATGGGATGCACTGCACCTTCTAGGAGGTAACCTCACTATTCCAGAGCCATCTCCAGGGCCATCTTGATTACCAACAATTCTCAGTTGACAATCAAGTAGTTGCATTCATATGCAGAAAAGGACATGAAAAAGTAGCCCCAGGTAGCAGACCGGTAGCAGACTTCTGATCGCACCAGTCCCAGAGGATGAAGCATCCGCTTCCAAGAAGAACTGCTTGTTGATCTCCGGCCTATGGAAAAAGCCTTCTTGGGGACAACAAAAGCACTTTCCACTTCTGGAGTTCACAACTTAGGCTTCACTACTTTGCGGGTTAAGGGCTGTGATAGGAAGGACCTGGGAAGAGAAGGGTGAAATGAATTGGCGGTAGTAGTTGGCGAAGCCCAGGAACTGCTGAATCGCCTTCACTCCTTCTGGACGAGGCCACTGCAGGATTGCCGACACCGTCTCTGGATCCATTTTCAAACCAGTGTCAAAGATAATGTAGCCCAGGAAAGGAAGGGAAGTTAATTGGAAAAGGCACTTCTCAAATTGGGCGTAAAGGCGATTCTCCCTCAGCCTCTACTGACATTTCTCCTATGTGTAGGCAGATCGGGAGAAAACACCATAATGTCATTAAGGTAAACGACGACACGAGAAGACAAGGTTCCAAAAAATGTTGTTCACAAATTCCTGGAAGACCGCTGGGGCATTGCTAGGCCTGAATGGCATTATCTGATACTCATAGTGTCCATCACAGGTGTTAAAGGCAGTTTTCAAATCGACAGTCAAGCATTGCAGACATGATTGTAAGCAACTTGGAGGTCGAGCTTGGAAAAGATTTTGGAGCCTCAGAGACGGACAATCAAGTTTGGTGTAAGCGGCAGTTGGTACTTATTCTTCACCATGATTTGATTTAGGCCTCTATAATCTATACATGGCTAAAGGGAACCATAGTTTTTATTTACAAAGAAGAACCTGACTTCAGCCAGAGTGGAGGATATCTGAATAAATCCCTTTGCCAGATTCTCTTCGATTTATTTGGACATGGCTTGGGTGCCTCCTGATGAAAATTTTTGAAACGTGCATTGGGGCAGCGAGGACATCGGATACATAGTGACACTTTGCAGAAGACACAGCAATATATTTTAAGCTTAATCCTTTGCAATCTATTTAGTATGCTATTCACATTTAGGATGCTGGATCCTTTTATATTACCGTAATTAGTTTTTACCATCCTAAATGTATGATCCTATAAAATACCATAAGCTTATTATCACACATATATTTTCAGGTGTGTTTATGCTATAGCTTATTATTACACATATATTTTTAAGTGCGTTACTAGCAACCATTACGTAATGTGGTTATTCTAGGCTTCGTCTGTTCTGTTATCAGCTACCAAATATTAGTGGATATATTCTGAGCTTGGACATTTTTCTGATTCAAAGTAGGTATGATAGAATAAACTTTAAGGATATACTGATTACTTATTATATATGGTCTTGTGATATCTAGACACTAATTTTTGCATATTAAATGTTGGAGAAGTAAAAAAAATTGTATAGTACCTGTAGGGTCTTGTTGATAAATCACTGGATGTCCTCGTATAAGATTCAGCATCCTTCATTATCAATTCATTTTTATTGTGATTTAAAAAAATCTTGTGTTTTTATTGGAACAATGTACTTGGGTAAATTCCTTTTTGTTAGTGCTTGTGGTTACAGCAGTAGGAAAGAGACACTGATTAGATAAAGCACGGGATTTAGAATAAATCAAGGATAATGGGAACCTGACAACTAGCAGTGTGTATCTAGGCATAGAGCATGTTCCTCAGGGACCTCCCATAGAGGGAAGGTGCCTTAAATACTTTGTGCTTCTTTCATTGACTGAGAAGCACTGCCGAGTAGGGCATGTGGGCCCCCTTAGAAAAGAGGTCGTGTCAGACGCACATCCTAAGTGCACTCTTGGAAGGCCTGCGATACAGGCGCAAGCCCTGAGAGTATGGAACAGAGTCGGGGACCAGAGCAATTCAGGTAAAAATAGAAGGAGCATTTGTCCATTATATGCTTAACATAAATGGCCTTATATATCCGTTCACACTCATAAAACCCTATAATATGGATATTGCTTTTTTAAAATGAGCAATCCCTTTTTTTCCTTTCATTTCATTCAGAATACAGATTTCTTGCATGTGCATAATTGTGTTATACCATTAATAATGGGTGTAGTCAGCTGTTCCAGTGACTTGTAGTCATGTATGTATATATAGAGTTGTTCCCTTCACACATATCCATTCTATGAGTAAGGGCTCGGACACACTTCCGTGAAACTCATCCGAGTTTACTGTGCAGAAAAATCGCATTGCTCTCAGACCAATGTTAACTAATGTCCGAGAGCACATTTCCGAGTCTCATACACTTTTTCCGCATCCGATTCTCGGATTGCGAGTCAATCGCAACATGTTGCGATTCTATGTGAGTCACGGACGAGACTCGCCAATGCATGTCTATGGGTCCGAGAAAAAACACAGATTGCACTCAGACCACACTCGCACCATCCGAGTCTGATGCTAGTATTACGGTAATTGCTACATTACCATTCTGTAGCTCAGACAATTGTACAAAATGTTCCTGTAAATGATTATACAGTAACTAGCTGCTGAGGAAAAAAACAGATTGAATAGGACAGCACTCGCAAGCCACACTGACCAAAAGTCAGATGACACTCGTCCAACTCTCGGATCCGAGAGTCGGAGCATTTTTAAAAGTGGATGTGTGTCCATACCCTAAGAGCATTTTTTGCTCAAAACAAGTAAAAATGCAATTTTAATCTCCTTTAATATGCACTAATAAAGTTTTCCAATTTGTATATGAAGAGGATTATGTAATTTTATTTTTTGCAAGTGCAAGCCTTTTTTTTTTTTTTTTTTTTTAAATTCGTTTTCAAGAGACATATGCCTGGTTATAAAAGACCTCACAGCTACAGAGGTTTTATTATCACTTCCATCTGAAAACTTTAAAACCAAGAAATATGGGCTAGCCGCGTTGATGATAGGAATGGCTAAACACATGACTTCCACGAAATGGAAACAGACACCCCCTTCAACAAGAGTAGAGTTGTTGGACAAGACTAAAGACCTCTAAAGACTGGAGGAATTATCTAGCTGGAAGACTTATACACATGATTGTTTCCTTAACCCCCTTAAGGACCGAGTCACTTTGCACCCTAATGACCGGACCATTTTTTGTAATTCTGACCACTCTCCCTTTATGAGGTAATATCTCTGGAACGCTTCAACGGATCCTAGCGATTCTGAGATTGTTTTTTCGTGACATATTGGGCTTCATGTTAGTATTAAATTTAGGTCGATAATTTTAGCGTTTATTTGTGAAAAAAATCAAAAATTTGGCAAAAAGTTTGAAAATTTAGCAATTTTCAAATTTTAATTTTTATTCTGCTAAACCAGAGAGTTATGTGCCACAAAATAGTTAATAAATAACATTTCCCACATGTCTACTTTACATCAGCACAATTTTGGAAGAAAAAGAAAAAATTGTTAGGACGTTATAAGGGTTCAAAGTTCATCAGCAATTTCTCATTTTTCCAGCAAAATTTACAAAACCATTTTTTTGTGACCACATCACATTTGAAGTCTCTTTGAGGGGCGTACATGACAGAAAACACCCAAAAGTGACACCATTCCAAAAACTGCACCCCTCAAGCTACTCAAAACTACATTCAAGAAGATTATTAACCCTTCAGGTGCTTCACAGGAACTAAAATAAAGTTGAAGGAAAAAATGGACATTTAAATTTTTGTAACAAAAATGTTGTTTTAGCCTCAATTTTTTCATTTTCACATGGGCAACAGGATAAAATGGATCCTAAAATTTGTTGGGCAATTTCTCCTGAGTACATAGATACCTCATATATGGTCATAAACCACTGTTTGGGCGCACGGCAGGGCTCAGAAGGGAAAGAGCGCCATTTGAATTTTAGAGCCAATTTTCCGTTCAAAAAGTGAAATGACGCTCCTTCACTTCTGAGCCCTGCTGTGCGCCCAAACAGTGGTTTATGACCACATATAAGGTATCGGTGTGCTCAGGAGTAATTGCCCAACAAATTTTGGGATGCATTTTATCCTGTTGCCCATGTGAAAATGAAAAAATGTAGGCAAAAATAAACTTTTTGGTGAAAAAAAAGTGTTTTTTTCATTTTTATGGATGAATTTGTAAAGCATCTGGGGGTTCAAAGTGCTCATTATGCATCTAGATACGTTCCTTATGGGGTCTAGTTTCCAAAATGGGGTCACTTGTGGGGGAGCTCCAATGTGGAGACACACCGGGACCCTCCAAACGCAACATGGTGTCCGCTAACAATTTGAATGGAAAATGATCTCAATTTGTTAGCGGACACCATGTCGCGTTTGGAGGGTTCCTGTGTGTCTCCACATTAGAGATTCCCCACAAGTCACCCCATTTTGGAAAATAGACCCCCAAAGGAACGTATCTAGATGCATAGTGAGCTCTTTGAACCCCCAGGTGCTTCACAAATTGATCCGTAAAAATGAAAAAATAAACTTTTTGTGGGAAAAAAAGTGCTTTCTCATTTTTATGGTTGAATTTGTGAAGCATCTGGGGGTTCAAAGTGCTCACTATGCATCTAGATACGTTCCTTAGGGGGTCTAGTTTACAAAATGGGGTCACTTGTGGGGGAGCTCCAATGTGGAGACACACCGGGACCCTCCAAACGCAACATGGTGTCCGCTAACAATTTGAATGGAAAATGAGCTCAATTTGTTAGCGGACACCATGTCGCGTTTGGAGGGTCCCTGTGTGTCACCACATTGGAGCTTCCCCACAAGTCACCCCATTTTGGAAAATAGACCCCCAAAGGAACATATCTAGATGCATAGTGAGCACTTTGAACCTCCAGGTGCTTCACAAATTGATCCGTAAAAATGAAAAAAGAAACTTTTTGTGGAAAAAAAAGTGCTTTCTCATTTTTATGGATGAATTTGTGAAGCATCTGGGGGTTCAAAGTGCTTACTATGCATCTAGATACGTTCCTTAGGGGGTCTAGTTTCCAAATTGGGGTCACTTGTGGGGGAGCTCCAATGTGGAGACACACCGGGACCCTCCAAACGCAACATGGTGTCCGCTAACAATTTGAATGGAAAATGAGCTCAATTTGTTAGCGGACACCATGTCGCGTTTGGAGGGTCCCTGTGTGTCTCCACATTGGAGCTCCCCCACAAGTGACCCCATTTTGGAAACTAGACCCCCAAAGGAACGTATCTAGATGCATAGTGAGCACTTAGAAGCCCCAGATGCTTCAGAAATTCATCTGTAAAAATGAAAAAACACTTTTTTTTTCCACAAATAATTTATTTTTTCATTATTACGGATCAATTTGTGAAGCATCTGGGGGTTCAAAGTGCTCACTATGCATCTAGATGTAATCCTTTGGGGGTCTAGTTTCCAAAATAGGGTCACTTGTGGGGGAGCTCCAATGTGGAGACACACAGTGACACTCCCAACGCGACATGGTGTCCGCTAACAATTTGAGCTCATTTTCCATTCAAATTGTTAGCGGACACCATGTCGCGTTGGGAGGGTCCCCGTGTGTCTCCACATTGGAGATCCCCCATAAGTAACCCCATTTTGGAAACTAGACCCCCCAAGGAACGTATCTAGATGCATAGTGAGCACTTTGAACCCCAGATGCTTCACAAATTGATCCGTAAAAATGAAAAAAGAAAATTTTTGTGGAAACAAAAGTGCTTTTTTCATTTTTATGGGTGAATTTGTGAAGCATCTGGGGGTTCAAAGTGCTCACTATGCATCTAGATACGTTCCTTAGGGGGTCTAGTTTCCAAAATGGGGTCACTTGTGGGGGAGCTCCAATGTGGAGACACACAGGGTCTCTCCATACGCAACATGGTGTCCACTAACAATTGGAATTGTTAGCGGACACCTTGTAGGATATAAATAGCCCCTATGTGCCTAAACATAGGAGCTTTCCCACAAGTGACATCATTTTGGAAACTAGACCACCAAAAGATTATATCTAGATGACTTTGAACCCCCAGGTGCTTCACAAATTGATCCGTAAAAATGAAAAAAGAAACTTTTTGTGAAAAAAAAGTGCTTTTTCATTTTTATGGATGAATTTGTGAAGCATCTGGGGTTCAAAGTGATCACTATGCATCTAGATACGTTCCTTCGGGGGTCTAGTTTCCAAAATGGGGTCACTTGTGGGGGAGCTCCAATGTTCAGGCACACAGGGAGGGGCTCTCCATACCCGACATGGTTTCCGCTAACAATTGGAGCTAATTTTCTATTGAAATTGTTAGCGGACACCATGTCGCATATGGAGAACCCGTGTGCCACCAGCATAAGGGCAACTGGTAGAGTTGGGGTACAGCAACAGAAAATGCCGCCTCTAATGAATGCGCTATTTTCTTAAGTGGCTGTGGGTTGAAGTTTGCAGCGCGGGGGACCCACAACATTTGGGTCTCTCCACGCTGAGGATTCCAGTCAGCCAGCTACCAAGTTGTACATGGCTGGCTACAAAAAATACAGCGAAGGCCTTTTTTTTATTTCTATAACTAATTCTAGAAAAAAAAATGACGTGGGGCTCTGCCATAATTTTGGTCCAGCCAGGTACAACTTGGCAGCTACAGACTGCCAGCAAGCCCCAGCTGCCTCGTTGTACCTGGCTGCAACCAAAAATACAGCGAAGCCCATTTTTTTTTATTTCTAGAACTAATTCTAGAAAAAAAAAATGACATAGGGCTCCGCCATATTTTTGGTCCAGCCAGGTACAACATGGCAGCTACAGACTGCCAGCAACCCCCAGCTGCCTCGTTGTACCTGGCTGCAACCAAAAATACAGCGAATCTCATTTTTTTTTATTTCTAGAACTAATTCTAGAAAAAAAATGACGTACGGCTCCGCCATATTTTTGGCCCAGCCAGGTACAACTAGGCAGCTGGGGGCTGGAATCCTCAGCATGGAAAGGTCCAAGCGTTCTGGGCCCCCCATGCTGCGAATTGCAGCCCGCAGCCGCCCCAGAAAATGGCGCATTCATTGAAGGGCCATTTTCTGGCGCTGTACCCATGCTCTTCCAGTTGCCCTAGTGCCGGTGGCAAACTGGGTAATAAAGGGGTTAATGCCAGCTTTTTATTGGCAGCTGGCACTAAGCCCGAGATTCATAATATAGGGCCAATGTTAGACCCGCCATTAGGAATCTCTGGTAAATAGTCAGAAAATACACACATAGAAAAATCTTTTTATTTGAAAAAAAACACAAACAAAATTCGGACTCCATCTTTATTATAAAGATCCGACGTAGTCCACAACGAAGGTCCCACGACGCTCGATCGCCTCCGACGTAGTCCACAACGAAGGTCCCACGACGCTCGATCGCCTCTGCTCAATCCAGAGACTACAGCAAGGGATCAATTGTCCTCTTCCTACAGTCTTGGGGGTCAGAGTTATGGTGCACTGTATGACAATGATCTGTTATACAGTGCACCATGACTATGATCCCAGAGACTACAACAAGAGGACACTTGATCCCTTGTTGCACCCATCCATCCACCTATGCACCCATCATCCACGCACGCACACAACCACGCACGCACATCCAAGCACGCACATCCACACATGCACACATCCACGCACGCACGCTGACATCCACGCATGCACATCCACGCACGCACATCCACGCACGTACATCCACGCACATCCACACACGCACATCCATGCACGCACATCCACGCACGCTGACATCCACGCATGCACACATCCATGCACGCATGCTGACATCCACGCACACATCCACGTACGCACAGATCCACACATGGGCACATCCACGCACGCACATCCACGCACGCACATCCACGCACGCTGACATTCATGCACGATGACATCCACGCACACATCCACGCACGCACGCTGACATCCACACACGCACATCCACGCACGCACATCCACACACACATCCACGCACACGCACATCCACGCACGCACACATCCATTCATTCACCCATCCATCCATACATCCATCCATTCATTCATTCATTCATACTTACCCACCGATGAGGAGTAGCCCCTGAGAAGAGCAGGAGCCACACCGGAGACTGCATAGGACTCGGAGGCCGACGGTGCGGGCGGGTGCACCGGCGGCGCGTGCAGCCCGACGGGATAGGTGAGCGGGGCTGGGGGGTGAGTATGAGATGGGGGGGCATGAGCAGGGGGGACACGAGCAGGGGGGAGGGGGCCCTGCAACTTGACCGGCGGGCACATGAGCCCGCCGGCAGAAATACTATTGAAGGAGGAGAGCGGGTGGTTGGCGGGGACCGGGGTAGGAGGTGCCGGCCGGACACAGGGGGAACTGGACACAGGGGGGGCTGGGCAGCACACACAGGGGGGGCTGGACAGCTCACAGAGGGGGCTGGACGGAGCGGGGAAAAGACACAGGGGACGCTGGAGTATTAGATAATGGCCGGCGGGTGCAGTGCAGCCCGCCGGCAGATAAGTATGATTGGGGGGTTGGGGTGGTGAAGGGGTTAACAAGGGTCCCCACACCTCTGCCCCTGACCCTCAGCTGTCACTGACAGCTTTTAGATTTGAGCTGTCACTGTTTGTTTAGAAGCAGTGACAGTTCAAAGCCATGACGAGTATACTCGTCATGATGCGGGAACTGACATCTTTTCATGACGAGTATACTCGTCATTAGTCGTAAACGGGTTAAAATATGGAATCTGTGGTTGGAAAAACACAGGAAGGATTAGCTGTTTGTGGTTTTCTCTTTATTTTCTCAATGGATCAGGTTCCATTTTCCGGCTATCCTGTGATGTTCCACTGATGCTGCAGTGTTCGAGTTCCCCACCACCTCTGGGGGAATAGCCCTGTAGACTCTTCCTTATTATGGATATAATAATAATAATAATAATTATAATAATAATAATAGTAATAATAATACTATTTTTATAATAATACAAGAATAATAAATATAATAATAATAATTATTATTATTATTATATTATGGATATTATCACATCGCCATTGGACTCGGTGGCTGGTGTTCCTGCCTCAGCCGCTGGGAGGAGCCGGATTCCTTCAGCTGGTGGCGCCGGTAATAGGAGGGCCTTGTCCTCATATGGAACTGCTCCCGCGACGTCTGCCTCTGTCGCTGAGCGCCGCTGTGTTTCCCCTCTGGGTGGTGTTGGTCGCAGAGGAGCGGGCCCTGCAGAGGTGTCCGTTAGGCGCAGCCTGCGTTCTTCTGTCAGAGGTGGCGTGGGTGGAGCCAGTCGTGCATCTCCATCTGGCCTGGATCTAGGGGCGGTCCGGATGAGGTCATCAGGCTGTGAGCTCCAGCCTATGGGAGGTAACCGGGCCCTTCAAATACATTGGAGCCTGTCTTGCAGGCCGCCAGATATAGTTTTGGTTCCCCAGTGATAGTGTGTGTTTAGTTTCGTGTCTGACCTTGCCTGGATTTCTGACTCTGCCTCTGCCTATTGATTTTGTACCTCAGCTGCCCTCTTGGTTTTTGCCCTTGACCTTTGCCTGGATTTTTGACTCTGCTACTGCCTGACGATTTTGTACCTTCGCTGCCCTCTCGGTTTTGACTTGGACTTCTGACTTCGTTTTTCGGGTCTTGATTTCCCCCTGGCGACCTCCCCGGCTCTGTTGCTCATATAGGCAGCTACCCCCTGGGCTCCGCTGTAATTCCAGATCCCTGTATAGGGGTTAAGGGTCTCGGGGTTTCTCGGGGTGCTGCCTACCAGCAGCTCGGCCTCACAGCGGATGGTCGTCACAGATATACAATGCTCACATCTAATATTGATCTTTCCCATATCTTTTTATTACTTAATTTAATCGATTCGTCCTTTATTTCATTGGTTCTGATTGTAATTTGAATGCTACTCTAGTAGTTGTTTATATTGGTTTGTTCTCAGTAACTTACTTCGAACTTTGTATTGGACTCCATCACCTGGAGATGCAAGTTCTCCTCTATGTAATAGCTATGCCGAGCTTGTTTGTACTGTTTTGTTTTTTGAAAAATTCTAAAAATAAAGAATTAAAAAAAAAACTTGTTTTCCTGTTCCGTTACTTCATCTTTCACCTGGTAACTGGCCCTTGGACCTGTCCATGCATTACCCACTAGCCTTGTTCCTCGTTGAAGGGAGGGTACTATCATGCCTCTGGATTTGATTCGGTGACCTTGTGGTGTGTGATCGGTTTCCTTCTCCACTGACACTGAGCATGTTCAATGGCTGCTCAAGTACTGATGCTCTACCACAATTAGATAGCTGCATTGCTGTGTGAGTAAATACCAAGTCCTCGGACAGCGGCAGATACTATACGTACATTATGTACAGTATCTGCGCAACTGTCAGGGGAGCGGCGGCTTCATTCATAAATTAGTACAAAGCCGACAATAGCCGACTTACTGTAAATGGGTTATTAACCCCTGACATGCCCACAGGAGTGGGCAGCATGTCTCTAGGGGGGGTGGGCACCCCCTAGAGACATGTTGCCCACAACTAATATTAATATTTAATGTTTTATTAAACAGTTAACACTTTGTTCATCCCTGCGACAGCAGTAGGGATGAACAAAGTATACGGTAACCGCATTGCTCAGGATTACACATCCTGAACAATGCGGTTACCGCATTGCGGGTCACAGAACCGCTCCGAAAACTGCAGCCTGAATGATTTTTCGCGCAGGTTGCAGATCCAGAGCCGGTAACTGGATTGCATGTAGTGCAATCCGATACCATAATGGGCTCCTGTGGGCAGCAGTTCCTGATTCGGTTTTGAGCCTTTTGACAGCTCAAAACCGGATCAGGATTTCAAAAATCTGCCACAAGTGTGACCCCAGCCTAACTTGGACTTGGTATTTACTCCCATGGCAGTGTGGCTATTACATTGTGGCACAGCATCCAAAAAGAGAACATTTCTCCTTAACAATCAAAATTTACAATAAACTATTGCTCTTTTGGTTAGATGATAGACTCATTTTTTTGCATGAATCAGATGTACTACGTAATATATCATAGTAATATCCTACTACCACTGATATTATACTTTAACTTTATTCAAACATTTATTATTACTGAAAAATATTAACGTATTATATATTTTTTACTTCATATTTCAAATCAGCACCTTTCATTTGGATAAAATCAACAAATGCACTTAGGACAGCAGAATTTTTTTCTCAAGTGTAGACAGGTGTAATTACTGTGTAAAAAAGACTGATATTTGTGGAAATGTAAACAGGGAAAATGTAAAGTGGAAAACTTTCTGTAAGAATAAAATACTGTATGTGATACATGAACAAGAGTGTTGTAAATATAAAGAAATACAAATAATATTAATAATACACATTTACTTTCCTTGCAAAACTTAGGCTATAAGGTAAAAATAGAGTGTGAAATATTTTGTTAGTGTTTAATTTGCAGGTTTATGTATCAAGTTGTTAATTAAAATACATCACTGCTAATTTCTTCAAAGCTAATTACTAAAAATAACATTATACATTTCACTTCTCTTTAACTTCTGTACATGGAGCCACACTGGTTTATTATTAAACTGCATTTACATTGAAAGATAATTGTTAATGAGTGTTCTTAGGGTACCGTCACACTTGGCGACGCACCAGCGATCCCGACAACGATACGACCTGGTATGGATCGCTAGTGTGTCGCTGTTGGGATCACTGGTGAATGTCAAACAGTCAGATCTCACCAGCGACGCAACAATGATCCAGAATGATACGGAGGTCGTTGGGACACTGTTTCTCAGACCTGTATTATTGAGGTCATTGGTCATTGTCCCTGTTAAACACACCTATGCATGCTGCCCAGCGGGACCCCAACAATCAAAAAGTGGTCCAGGTGACTCTGACACGACCAGCAATCTCACAGCAGGGGCCCGGTCGCTGCTAAGTCTCAAACATAGCGAGATCGCTGGCGAGGTCGCTGTTGCATCACCAAACTTGTGACTTAGCAGCGATCTCACTGGCAATCTCACTTAGTGTGACGTGGGCTTTAAACTGTTCAAGATAGGACATTTACCCCATTTCCTGACCAAGAACATTTTATTTTTCACATATGCTGATTATTAAAACCTGTAAAAGAAAATTCTTTTTGAGATATTCAAGTAATTTGTGCTCCTTTTTTTCATGATACATGTGCATCACATCACTGCAGAGTCACAGTGGGACCACCCGAATGTTAAGGGCGCGTTCCCATGATCAGCAGGGTTTTGGATGCAGACTGTTTTTGCTGCATCCAACATGTGGCATTGTACATTACACAGTGATGGATTTATAGAAATCTCATGGCCACTGTGCTTCTTTTCTCTGCAGCATAAACGGATATTCGGCACAACTTTACAAGCCACAGCATGTCAATTTAGTCTTGTGGAAATGCGTGTTTTTTCGGCAGGAGAAAACAGCAAAAATCTGCTGTGCCCAGAACCCTGATCATGGGCCTGCGGAGAACACTTGCGTCTCTGCAGGAGAAGTGACACTGTATCCAGGAAGCAGAGCCTTCGTATCGGTTTGGAAGTGTTTAAGAACTTTCATTTCCCCATTATCTTTCAGTAGAAACAGGCTGAAAATTACTCAAGAAACAAGCAAAATTCTCTTTCATTCGGTGAAATAATCTTTTGTACATCACAAAAGATAATTATTTTCAGTGGTTCAATATCCTGTGTAAACAGGACTCATCCTGCCCGGAACCTTGGCAGCCTGTGTAAACTTCATGTAGGGAAGAAGAAAAAAGGGGCGCATGTGAAAATCCTAATGGCAATTATATTGATATTATGGGGGAGCTGAGGCCACTCACCTATTGGGGTTTTGCACCTCTGCACAACCCCAGAGAAAGCCTCATGAGACGTGGGACCTGCTTCGGTAAGGAGCTTTTCCTCCCGGCCGGCGGTATCTTCTCCCGCGTCACTTCCGATTTGATATCACATGACAGCGGATTCTGGCGACATCACCGCAGGTTCTCAAGCGCGATGGAGTCAGGCTCCACCTGAGGAAAACAGTACTCTGTCGAAAAACGTTGTGGGCTAGTGAAGGGCAAATAACGGTCTGTTTAACCACACTCCTGTGAGTGTACTAATTGTTTCTACCATTGCCCTAGCGCTCCTAATAAGACCGCTTCATTTTCTCCTTACTTTTGAACATCATGATATACTACAGATTGCTCAGTGTACATCGTTTACTTTGATATACACCTATATTATAGGCAATTGAGCCACTGCCGATTAGAAAAGGTTTACTGATCTGTGGTCATTTAGCCATGTTGGTTGGTCTGTGTAAATGCATCCTCAGAGTTAAACTCAACAAAAAACAGCATATGCATATAATTGCTGTATGGTAAGTTGTCTCCTCAAATTATTACACTCTAAAGACAAATTGATGATATGTAAAAAGGACCTAAAGTGGTCAGCATAAATTAATACACCCCCTTTAAAAAGTATGATTTTCACGGTATCATGAATTCCCAGATGTGCTGCTCTATATTGAAAGAGAAGATGCTACCATCACTCCGTGCTCTTGGTAGATGTGTATTTTTCCAACATGATAATAATACAAAATATACATCTTCTGCATTACTGAAGAAGAACAGGGTGAAAGTGATTCAGTGGCCAAGTATGTCTTCTGATGTCAACCCAATCTAACACCTATGAGGAATTCTGAAAAGACAAGTTGTCATCTTTCTTCATTCAGTGTCTGGGCTCTAAAAGAGGACATTCTTGAAGAATGGACAAATATAGATGCTGCGATAAGTTGTCAATATGTTCATTCCATGTATAGAGGACTTGACACTGTCCATAAAATCATGAAGGGCACACAAAATACTAGATGTAGATGAAAGTTATATTGTTAACCTTACTTTCATGTTATGGGTTACTAAATATTCTATACTGAACAAAAATATAAACGCAAAACTTTTGTTTGTGCTCTCATCTTTCATGAGCTGAACTCAAAGATTTATGACTTTTTCTATATACACAAAAGGCATTTTTTCTCCCAGATATTGTGCACAAATTGTTTAAATCTTTGTTAGTGAGCAAATCTCCTTTGCCATGATAATGCATCCACCTAGTAAGGCATTCAAGATGCTGATTAGACAGCATGATTATTGCGCAGGTGTGCCATAGGCTGACCATATCAATAGAGTGGGTTTCTAAAGGGGGAGATAGAGAAAAATAGAGATCTTAGTGTATAGATTGTTTGATCTTAGTCAAGATGGTAATGATCAAAAAGTGCAAAAACTTACCATCAGTAGCCATATACAAAACCAACACTGCACTTAGCAGTGGGGCGCTGTTCATCCAGTGGTGCGGATGTATCATGCTGGGCGGCCCATTGGTCAGGTGGCAGGGCCAATGGGTAGCTATCAGACACTCCGCATCATGTGTATCAGTGTGAATAGCGTCCTATGCAAGCCCAATGGCAAGTCACCTCCCACGTGTTGTAGGTAGAGGTGATTTCATCTGCCTGCACCTGGGCTTGCTCCACATAAGGGAGTCTGCCTGCAAAAAGCTTTTTTATTCTGGCATAGATATGATATAGATATAATGTTTTGACCTATTTCTGCTTGAAAAAAACATACAACAGATCAAAACATTGTGTCTATAGCAGAATAAAGAAGTTTTATGTTTTTCTCAACTGGTTTGGGATGCCGTCTCTCTTCATCTATTACCTTTTTCTTGGACCATTTGACAAGTTGCCATTTTTAGGCTAATTGCCCTATTCAAAGTCCTGTAGTTTTTGTGCTCTTTTCTCCAACACACTCTACAGTTTAAGGCTACGTTCACACTCTGCACATTTTTTGCGCTTTTTTGTGCAGTTGCGCTTTTTTACGCGGTTACGCGGCAAAAAGTGCAACTGCATACACATAGTGCGCTTTTGTGCTCTTTTTTCTCTCCGCTTTTCCCAAGCCCATTGTAACATGTGGGCTATGCGAAAAGCGCAGAGGCAAGTGCATAAAGAATTGACATGTCTATTCTTTTTATGCACGCACTTTTGCAGTGAAAGCACGTGCGTAAACAAAAACACAAAAGCGCAATATGTGAATGCAATTCAGCAAAACCCATAGGTTTTGCTGGACTGCATTTGCATGATTGTGTTTCACTGCATTTAAGCACACGCAAAAAAGCGTCGCGTAAACGCAGTAAAAAGAAGAAATATGCAGCAAAACTCTGCAAACACACAGAATGTGAACGTACCCTAAATGCAGAGCATAGACATACTTAATCTCTGTGGTAGAACAGGGAGACCAGATATGCCTTCACTGTTGCTCTCTGTTCTATAGACTGCAATGGTCTACGAAACAGCAGTATGATAGCACACACGCAGGATATCAGAGTCTCACAATCGTGACATCATTGCACAGTGCTGGAACTCTTGTTTTGTGTGTGCATTGATACCTACTCGCTGGACCCATCAGGTTCCTGAAATAGGTAAATATATTTTTCTTTTTAATGCAGAAAGGGGATCATATATACCAGTATTGGGAATATATATACCAGGGTGGATGAAAAATATACCAGGATAAGCCCAGGATGGAGACATGTATACCATGCTGAGTGACTTATATACCATGATGGGCCCAGGTTTGGGAACATATTTAGCAGAATGGAGGACAGATATACCAAGAGGGTGTACGTATAATAATATCTATTCATTCATATAATGCGATTAATTCCATAGCTCTTTACATACATTTGCAACACTGTCCCCATTGGGTCTCACAAACTAAACATCCTCAAGTTGGACTCAGGATAATGGACATATACTGTATACTAGGATGGAGAACATATATAGCAGGATAGGGGAGAGATATACCAAGATGTGACCAGGATGGAGGAAAGATATCGAAAACACTAGGATAGGAGAATATTTTCTAGGGCACTTTCACAGAGCATTAATATATTCTATGGGGCAATTTTACCATCTATAGGGTACAAAGGAGGCATTATTACCATGCAAGGGGCACAGTAGTCACATTATTATGTGGGGCAGTAAAAGAAGTTCTGTTATTGTACAAAACAGCAGATGCAGTTATATGAACACATGAAGCAGCAGCAGCTTGGTATTGAAATGTCAGCAGGATGCAGAGTTTGTGCAAGTTCTGAACAAATGGAGACAGAACAGGAAATGTAAGGAGTCAAATGTGTCTTTGTTGTAATCTTTGTAGACGCGTTGTGGCTGGAAAAAGCTGTCATATGCATCTGGACTAAAGGAAAAGACAGGAAAAGTGAACAACTCCATAATAGGGATGGGCGAATCTACTCTCTAGGACTCGTTACTCTGCGAGTGGTAAGGGACTCGCAGGACTCGGTACTCTGCGAGTTTCCCAGCGTTTACTCGCACAGTAACGAGTCCAATGCAAATCAATGGCGATCCTAGTTTTGTCAGAGACTCTGACAAAACTAGGATTGCCATTGTCTTGCATTGGACTCGCTACTGTGCCAGTGATAGCAGGGAAACTCGCAGAGTAATGGTGGGTTTACACACACCAATTTATCTGTTCAATATCTGAACAGATCTCTGGTTGCAGTGAAATCATGGACACATAGTTCCATTTTGTGGCTGTGTACAACATGGAGCAATGTATCCATGATTTCACTGCAACCAGAGATCTGTTCAGATATTGAACAGATAAATTGGTGTGTGTAAACCCACCATAAGAGCTGTCTGCTCTGTGCAGTTCCAGGGTCCTAGAGCCCGCCTGCTGCCTGATGTAGCAGAGCTGAGATTGTTCTCAGTCTGCTCATTCCCTGTGCATAGACATCTATATCTATGCACAGGGGATGTAGCAGAGAGGACATCGCGTTTTGGACTACGTCGGACGGAAAAGGATTTTTTTAATTAAAGATGGAGTCCCTAATGGCTTTTTTTTTTATTTCTAATAAATGTTTTCTCTGTGTGGTGTTTTTTTTAACCCTTTATTGGAGATTCTTAGTGGCCGGGTCAAACCTGGCCTGACATTAAGAATCCCGGGCTTAATACCAGCTTGTATAACAAAGGTGGTATTAACCCCTTTATTACCCAGCGTGCCACCGCCACCAGGGCTGCTGGAAGAGCGGGGTTCAGCGCCAGAGGATGGCAGTTCAATGAACGCGCCATCTTCTGGGGCGGCTGCGGGCTGCAATTTGCAGCGGGGGTTGCCCAGAAAGCTTGGGTCTCCCTGCGCTGCGGATTCCAGCCCCCAGCTGCTTAGCTGTACCTGGCTAGACATAGAAATTGCGCGGAGCTCGACGCATTTTTTTTTTATTATTTCATGAAATAATAAAAAAAAAGGGCTCCCATATATTCTTGTGTCTGGCCAGGTACAAATAGGCACCTGGGGGTTGGGGGAAGCCCGTCGCTGCCTGCTGGATCCGGCTGGTTCCAGAAATACGGCGAAGCCCACGTCAAATTTTTTTCTGACAAATCCATAAAACAATGTAAATAAAAGGGACTGCATCTTTATTAACCCCTGGACCATGGGCAAGGGGTTAATAAAGATGCAGTCCCTTTTTTAGGATTGTTTTATTGATCTTTCAGAAAAAAAATTACGTAGGCTTCGCCGTATTTCTGGAACCAGCCGGATCCAGCAGGCAGCGACGGGCTGCCCCCAACCCCCAGGTGCCTATTTGTACCTGGCCGGACACAAAAATATAGGCGAGCCCTCTTTTTTTATTATTTCATGAATTTCATGAAATAATAAAAAAAAAATGCGTGGGGCTCCGCGCAATTTCTATGTATAGCCAGGTACAGCTAAGCAGCTGGGGGCTGGAATCCACAGCGCAGGGAGGCCCAAGCTTTCTGGGCAACCCCCGCTGCAAATTGAAGCCCGCAGCTGCCTCAGAAGATGGCGCGTTCATTGAAGCGCCATCCTCTGGCGCTGGACCCCGCTCTTCTAGCGGCCCTGGTGGCGGTGGCACACTGGGTAATAAAGGGGTTAATACCAGCTTTGTTATACAAGCTGGTATTAAGCCCGGGATTCTTAATGTCAGGCCAGGTTTGACCCGGCCACTAAGAATCTCCAATAAAGGGTTAAAAAAAACACAACACAGAAAATTTTTTATTAGAAATAAAAAAAAAAGCTATTGGGGACTCCATCTTTAATTAAAAAAGTCCTCTTCCGTCCGACGTAGTCCAAAACGCGATGTCCTCTCTGCTACATCCCCTGTGCATAGATATAGATGTCTATGCACAGGGAATGAGCAGACTGAGAACAATCTCAGCTCTGCTACATCAGGCAGCAGGCGGGCTCTAGGACCCTGGAGCTGCACAGAGCAGACAGCTCTTACTCTGCGAGTTTCCCTGCTATCACTGGCACAGTAGCGAGTCCAATGCAAGACAATGGCAATCCTAGTTTTGTCAGAGTCTCTGACAAAACTAGGATTGCCATTGATTTGCATTGGGCTGGTTACTGTGCGAGTAAACGCTGGGAAACTTGCAGAGTAACGAGTCCTAGCAGATAGAGCCTGAAGCTTCCGAGACACATCTGCAATTTGTAAATCGCACATTACTCGCTATTACTCGCTTCCCCATTCATTAACATTGGACTCGCTAGACTCGCAACGAGTAGCGAGTCCCGGGCTCGGACTCGCTAGAGTCAAGCGATTCCGAGTAATTTAGGACTCGCCCATCACTACTCCATAACAAAGAGGTATTCAGTCACTGTTGTGATAATATGTGGTCTGTTCATGGTGTGGCAGTACTTGTCGCTTATATGTGTATTGTTTTGTCACTATGTGGTGGAAATATGTTGTTTGGTCCTGGTTTGTCAATATTAATCCCTTGGATATGGTATTATTCAGTAACTGAATGTGGTGGCAATATAAAGTCTGGTCATGGAGTGGTGGTATTTTTCCCTTGTATGTGGAATTATTATTATATTGTCTTGACATAGTGGAGTGTGCTGTGTATGGAGATCACTTGTTCTTTCTAATACAGACTACCATAAATGTGCATGACAGCTATTGTTTATACACAGTAAATGTGCAGAAACCCCATGTATTTTACACTCTAGTGTGGCACCCTAATGTCCTTCTGTTAGTCAGTGCCACACACCCTAGACTGACCCTATAGACAAAATCAGGTGTATATATTATATATATATGCACACATACATACTGTACATACTGTACATATAGAGAAATAGCAGTTGGCAGAGGAGGTCGGTATTACACTCCTCTTTAATGATAATAATATCTGTGCCCTAAAACATGGATACCTGTAAAAACTGTGGCAGAGCAGGGAGCCATCAGTTGCATGTTCAGCCGCTCACTCCTCTGATAAGCCACAAACATTTCATGTCTGTGATTTAAAGGAGACTGGCCATAAAGGGTCATATAGTTGTTTTGATGGCATTATTTCATCATTTGGCCCACATTGGGCAGCCGAATTCATTACAGAGGAAGAATAGACCACTCATTATAGGAACATGGCTAATGGAATTTCAGGGTTTTATTATTTTTTTTTATTGTCAGGTCTCATTATTACTACGGAATATAGTGGCACAGAGTAGGATACAATTGGAGGCACACAAGGGGCACTCATAAGGATGCAGAGAAGGGGACAAAAATTCTGTAAGAAGGTACAGAGTTTGCACTATTACTATATGGAAGCAAAGATAGAGGCACTATTTAACCTTTGGAGGCATGATATGGGGATTATTACCATAAAGAGTCACAATGAGAGCACTTTAATATATGTTGCCACAATTCGGGAACTATTACTGTGTGACAGCAAAACAGGGGCATGATTACCATGTAGAAACACAATATTTTCAATACTGAGGCATAAGACACAATTACTAGGGTGGGTAGTGTCTAGGGTACTATAGATTGTTATAGCAGTATGTGGTTTGTGCAGAGGTGGGGAAATGTGTGGAGGGTGCTAGAAAAGTGATTTGCCAAAGTTGTGTGTGTTATATTCTGTAGAAAATAGTTATGGATTGAAGAATTTTGTCTGAAAGAATGGAGAAAAAAGGGAAAGTTAAGGACTCCAATCGGAGAACACATCATTGGGGAGTTACTGGATATATCGGAGTTCTAGAGACCAGTGAGTTACCGGATTTGCTGTTATTTTTTGTTTACTAAAACTGGAGACACATTTCTTTTCGCTGTCAAAAAGCACATTTATTTTAACTATAATAACTATTTCTCTAAGTATTATGTGATTGTCTTAAATTACTTAAAATGTTTACTGTTTTAAGGAAAATGAAAATCTTGTCCTTGGTTAACTTTTTAGTGTTTATGGATTAAGTTACTTATAAAATTTTCAATGACCATGATATTCAAGTAGTTTCTTCTATGTTGGTAAAAGTATTTTTTTCCCATAGACATATCATTATTAATGAATGTACAAAAATATTTAATAAGTGGATTAGTTAAATACAATAGTGTTCAAAATAATAGCAGTTTAATATGAATAACCAGATTATTCACTGTTTTTGGTATAAATTATATTACCAATTGTCAAACAATTTACCATTCATGATCTGCATGAATTTGAGACTGTGTATTTAAATAATTAATTGAAAGGGGGTGTGTGTTCAAAATAATAGCAGTGTGGAGTTCAATTAGTGAGGTCAATCATTCTGTGAAGAAACAGGTGTGAATCAGGTGGCCATTTTTAAGGGTGAAGCAAGCACATGCATTTCTCCTTAAAAGCCTGAGAAATATTGGTTGTTCAAGAAATTGTTCAGAAGAACAGTGTACTTTCATTAAAAAGTTTAAAGAAGTGCAGACAATGATAGGCTGTTCAGCTAAAATATCTCAAATGCTTTAAAATTGAAATCAAAATCAAAGAATCACCAAAACAGCAAAGTCTCTGCCAATGATCTGCTCAAGGACGATCAAAGACAGTTTTAAGTTATGAAGGAAAGAAGATCCAGTGGCACTTATCTCCAATGTAAACAAACTTTAACCCAGGTAAGTACAATAAACAGACATTTTACAGATAAAGTCCAAGGTAGTATGGAAGAATTTGCAAGTTGCAATGTGCTACAAAGGACAGGAAATGAACGTGTCATGCCCCTGCACTTCTAAAGACCTGTATACTGTTGACTGTCCTTCCTTGCCCATTGCACCAGGCAAATTCTTCCCCACTGCCTTGGAATTTATCTGAAAAATGGAAAATCATTGTACTTACCTAGATTAAAGTTTGTTTACATTGGAGACAAGTGATGCTGGATCTTTTTTCCAGCATATTCATCCACTCTTGTGCTGGGCTCACACCACTGAGCACTGCTCCATCGACTGCATTGTGTCTGAGTCCTGGACTGTGGTGTGGGACCTTATACAACTAGTATCAGTTACCACCTGCATATCTTTGCTCTTGAGTTTGACAGTCTCAAGTTACCTGTGAGTACTGTGAAAGTCAGAAGACACCTGTGTGAAGCTAATCTATTACCAAGACGTCCCTGCATAGTCCCACTGTTAAAAAAAAGACACGTACTGAAGCGGATGCAATTTGCCAAATGTGAGGTAGCGCTTGCTGAGTGTGTTGGGGGACACTCGCTTACTGTGCAATTCAAGCACACATACACAGTTTCTTATATAAGATAGTCCATCAGTTTATTATAAGTCATAAACCGCTACTCTGGTACTGTAGCTGATAACCACAACAACAATCCACATGAAGAGTATAAGACATATAGTCCTTCCTTTCATCAGTTATGCCTGAGTTATCACCTGACTTCAGTCAGCACACAATTATCCCACCATGGGTTTACCTGCTCTTGCAGCTTAGTAAGAATTCAGACTGGGTCCTGGCAGTCTTGCCATCCAGGAGGTGGAACACAGGGATCACCCACCAAGTCCTTGGGCTCGCTCCGTATAAAACCCTGCTGTGAGTCCAGATCCTCAGGGTCGCAATTGGTCCTGGACTTCTAGGAGTCCTTGCCAGCAACACTCTCAGACAGACTTGCCTCCTGTCATGTGGACCAAACAGGAGGGGTGAAGGACCTTGCTTACATCACAGACCATGTGATCAGGAAGGACTGACATGACATACCACCTGTTACACGCACAGGAAGAGAAGTGTGTTCACTCACATGCCCATACTTGACTGCATTAACTCTTGATTAATGCTGTCAGTCACAGTGAAACCATTCACATTTACATTGCAAAAGACCTCTGCCTGTGTGATTTATACCAGCCATGTACAGTATTGCCAGTATAACTCGCACAAAGAACACAAAACTACTCTTTGTCCTGTGTATCTGATCTAATGCTGAAGACACCAGGTGCCCTGAGGTAAGAAGAGGATGCTCACACTTTTTTCCACCCTACCTTTCTGATCAAATACTGGGGATCCCAAGGGTACTATGGTAAGAAAAGGCAGCTCACATTGCTTTCTGTCCTGTCTATCTGATCTAATACTGGAGATTCCAAGGGTGAAAAAGTAAGAAGTAACTGTTCCCACTGCTGTGAACCTGGTATTTCTGATCTAATACTAGATATACCAAAGATGCCAAGGTAAAAAGGCATCTCACACTGCTGTTTACCCTGTATTTCTGATCTAATACTGAAGATACCAAGATACCAGGGCTGCTGAGGTAAAAAGAAGCTTCTCAAGTTGCTGTCCACCATGTCTTTATGATCTAATAGTGGAGATACCAAGGGTGCTTGAGTCAATAAGAAGTTGCTTACACTGCTGTCCACCATGTTTTTCTGAATGCTGGGAGACTGCTGTGATCTGGAGATATGACAGTATGTAGTACTAGATGGGTGCCCGATGCACAATGCATCGGGATTCTAGCAGAGCGAGTCTCTGACTCGCAATGGCCGCTTCGCGGCCAATGCTTCGCGCTGCTAAGGCGACTCACCATGCCCGCTGCGCGGGCATAGCGAGTCGCCTTAGAGCTGCTCGCAATGGCCGCTGCGCGGCCAATGCTTCGTTCGTATCCACATGACCACGCTGAATCGCAGCGAGTGTGGACTCAAAAGGTTGCGCGAAATCCATTCGTGATTATATAATAGATAGACATCTCCCAGTCACATAAATGGAGCTTTCTACTGCACATGCTCACAGGCATCTGCGCTAACACTATTAAAAGACAGGCTTCTGTCAGTGTAACAAGATTGCAGCCATTTTAATTCTATAGCGATTACTTGCCTACACAAAATAAGGGTGAACTGCTATTTAAGTGTATTTGGTAATGTATAATTACCTTTAACATAATTAAATATAAAATAAGTAAGAAAATATAATTTAGTTAGCTGAGGGATTTTTCTATTCACATAGAACCATTTTAATTACTTTAAAATCTTATATATAGAGAAATTTATTATTTTTTATTTGATATTATATATCAATAAGATGGAATCAAAGACCTGGAAATGAAATGTAACAATACACATGTCTTGTAAAGCATACAGATACATATATGGACAGCCTGTCAAGACATTGACAAATGTACAGATGTAGCCGTTCTTAAAGGGATCCTGTCAGCTCCAAAAAGCCACCTAAGCTACAAAATCATGTCCCTGCAGCATCCCATCACTAATCTCACACTCCTTTTTGTCTCCTAAAAGCATCCTGTCAAAGTAGATAAAAACTATTTTATACTCGCTCAATAGGTATTATAATTAGTAGGGGCTATATTCTTTAGCCCTTAGGGTGTGTTGTTTTGCAGGCTCCAGGATCCACCATCTCTCTCTCTGTGCTGCTTTGCTTGTGCAGGCTTTGCCCTCCCCCTCTCTGTCACTCACAGAATCCAAATCATTAATCCTGCCTTCAGCTCCACATCACAGCAGCACAGACAGAGAGAGGCTAGATCCTGGAGCCTGCAAAATAAATGCCCTAAGGGCCAAAAGATTATAGCCCCTACTAATTATAATACCTAGTGAGTGAGTATAAAATCGTTTTTATCTACTTTGACAGGATGCTTTTAGGAGACAAAAGGAGTGTGAGATTAGTGATACTATGCTGCAGGGACATGATTTTGTAGCTTAGGTGGCTTTTTGAGGTGACAGGATCCCTTTAACACAACAAAAGTGATTACATTTGTAGGTGTCAAGTTACACTTTTCTGTGTAGCCATATCTTTCTACAATGTGATATCTTTGTCATTTATTATTTATTGTCAAAGAATCTGTACTAGCTATTCATAAATTATATTTATAATTTCAAAGAGTAATTTAAAAATATAAAGAAAAAAATAAATGATAATGGTACATTACCTTTCATTGTCTGCTTTTCCATTTCTTTTAGTGTTTGAACAAAGGCTGCTTGACTTTCAGTAAGTGCCCAACTTCTATACAACACAGTCGCTTGAATAATATATTTATGTGCCTGCACAGAAGAAACTGGATGGATCTGATAAAACAAAGACCATTGTTACAGTATAAGACTATGAGGCTAATTTATCAAGTCAAAAGAAACAATATAAACAAAGAATTTTTCAGGATGCCGAGCTCCAGAATCAGAAATTTACTCTAGCTCTGAACTGGAGTACATTTCTGCTATAAAGAATTATAGTCAATTTGGCTGTAAATGGCTACTCCCTCTTCCTCTATTCCCTCTTCCTCTATTCACTCTTCCTTCCCTCTTCCTCTATTTCCTCTTCCTTCCCTCTTCCTCTATTCCATCTTCCTCTATTCCCTCTTCCTTCCCTCTTTCTTCCCTCTTACTCTATTCCCTCTTCCTTCCCTCTTCCTCTATTCTCTCTTCCTTCCCTTTTTCTCTATTCCCTCTTCCTTCCCTCTTCCTCTATTTCCTCTTCCTTCCCTCTTCCTCTATTCCCTCTCCCTCTATTCCCTCTTCCTTCCCTCTTCCTTCCCTCTTCCTCTATTCCCTCTTCCTCTATTCCATCTTCCTCTATTCCCTCTTCCTTCCCTCTTCCTCTATTCCCTCTTCCTTCCCTCTTCCTCTATTCCCTCTTCCTTCCCTTTTTTTCTATTCCCTCTTCCTTCCCTCTTCCTCTATTCCCTCTTCCTTCCCTTTTTCTCTATTCCCTCTTCCTTCCCTCTTCCTCTATTCCCTCTTCCTTCCCTCTTCCTCTATTCCTCTTCCTTCCCTCTTCTTCTATTCCCTCTTCCTTCCCTTTTTCTCTATTCCCTCTTCCTCTATTCCCTCTTCCTTCCCTCTTTCTCTATTCCTTCTTCCTCTATTCCCTCTTCCTTCCCTCTTCCTCTATTCCCTCTTCCTTCCCTCTTCCTCTATTCCCTCTTCCTTCCCTTTTTTTCTATTACCTCTTCCTTCCCTTTTTTTCTATTCCCTCTTCCTTCCCTCTTCCTCTATTCCCTCTTCCTCTATTCCCTCTTCCTTCCCTTTTTCTCTATTCCCTCTTCCTTCCCTCTTCCTCTATTCCCTCTTCCTTCCCTCTTCCTCTATTCCCTCTTCCTTCCCTCTTCTTCTATTCCCTCTTCCTTCCCTTTTTCTCTATTCCCTCTTCCTCTATTCCCTCTTCCTTCCCTCTTCCTCTATTCCCTCTTCCTTCCCTTTCTCTATTCCTCTTCCTTCCCTCTTCCTCTTTCCCTTCTCCTTCCCTCTTCTCTATTCCCTCTTCCTTCCCTCTTCCTCTATTCCTCTCTTCCCTTTCTCTATCCTCTTCCTTCCTCTTCCTCTATTCCCTCTTCCTCCCTTCCTCTATTCCCTCTTCCTTCTATTCCCTCTTCCTTTCTTCCTCTATCCTCTTTCCCTCTTTCATTCCCTCTTCCTTCCTCTTTCTCTATTCCCTCTTCTCTTCCTCTTCCTCCTTTCTCTATTCCTCTTCCTTCCCTCTTCTCATCCCTCTTCCTCTCCTTCTCCTTATTCCTCTCTTCCTCTATCCTCTTTCTCTATTCCCTCTTCCTTCCCTCTTTCTCTATTCCCTCTTCCTCTATTCCTCTTCCTCTATTCCTTCTTCCTCTATTTCCTCCTTCTCTATTCTCTTCTTCCTCTTCCTCTATTCCTCTTCTCATTCCTCTCCTTCTTCCCTTCCTCTACTATCCTCTTCCTATCCCTCTTCTCATTCCCTCTCCTTCCCTCTTTTCTCTCTTCCTCTTCCTCTATTCCCTCTTCCTTCCCTCTTTCCTCCTATTCCTCTTCCTTATTCCCTCTTCCTTCCCTCTTCCTCTTTCCCTCTTCCTTCCTCTTCCTCTTATTCCCTCTTCCTTCCCTTTTTTTCTATTACCTCTTCCTTCCCTTTCTTTTCTTATTCCCTCTTCCTTCCCTCTTCCTCTCATTTCCTCTTTCCTCTATTCCCTCTTCCTTCCTTTTTCTCTTCCTCTTCCTTCCCTCTTCCTCTTTCCTCTTCTTCCTTTCTCTATTCCCTCTTCCTTCCCTCTTCTTCTATCCTCTTCCTTCCCTTTTTCCTCTATTCCCTCCTTCCTCTTTCCTCTCTCCTTCCCTCTCCTCTATTCCCTTTCCTTCCTTTTCTCTATCTCTTCCTTCCCCTCTTTCTCTTTCCCTCTTCCTTCCTCTTCCTCTATTCCCTCTTCCTTCCCTCTTCCTCTATTCCTCTTCCTCTATTCCTCTTCCTTCCCTCTTCCTCTATTCCTCTTCCTCTATTCCTCTTCCTTCCCTATTCCTCTATTCCCTCTTCCTTCTCTTTCCCTCTTTCCTCTTCTTCCCTTTTCTCTATTCCCTCTTCCTTCCTTTTCTCTCTTATTACCTCTTCCTTCCCTCTTCCTCTATTCCCTCTTCCTCTATTCCCTTTTCCTTCCCTCTTCCTCTATTCCCTCTTCCTTCCCTTTCCTCTATTCCCTCTTCCTTCCCTTTTTCTCTTTCCCTCTTCCTTCCTCTTCCTCTATTCCCTCTTCCTCTATTCCCTCTTCCTTCCCTCTTCCTCTATTCCCTCTTCCTTCCCTCTTCCTCTATTCCCTCTTCCTCTATTCCCTCTTCCTTCCCTCTTTCCTTCCCTCTTCCTCTATTCCCTCTTCCTTCCCTTTTTCTCTATTCCCTCTTCCTTCCCTCTTCCTCTATTCCCTCTTCCTTCCCTCTTCCTCTATTCCCTCTTCCTTTCCCTCTTCCTCTATTCCCTCTTCCTTCCCTCTTCCTCTATTCCCTCTTTCCTTCCCTTTTTATCTATTCCCTCTTCCTTCACTCTTCCTCTATTCCCTCTTCTTTCCCTCTTCCTCTATTCCCTCTTCCTTCCCTCTTTCTCTATTCCCTCTTCCTCTATTCCCTCTTCCTTCCCTCTTTCTCTATTCCTTCTTCTTCCCTCTTTCTCTATTCCCTCTTCCTTCCCTCTTCCTCTATTCCCTCTTCCTCTATTCCCTCTTTCTCTATCCCTCTTCCTTCCCTCTTTCTCTATTCCTCTTCCTCTATTCCCTCTTCCTCTATTCCTTCTTCCTCTATTTCCTCTTACTCTATTCCCTCTTCCTTCCCTCTTCCTCTATTCCCTCTTCCTCTTTTCCCTCTTCCTTCCCTCTTTCTCTATTCCCTCTTCCTTCCCTCTTCCTATATTCCCTCTTCGTTCCCGCTTCATTTATTTCCTCTTACTTAAAGCTCACTCAATTTTTTTTTTTCAAAAATGCCATTTTTTCATGCAACTGTTTGGAGAATACTATATGATGGTTTTCTTTGCTTAATTACCTTCTTTATGTGTTTAGTCTTTTGGAGCTCTCAAAGTCATGCTGACATAAGAATTTGATCATTTATTGTATATAACTTGCTAATGATTAATAGGGACTCAATTTTTATTTAAAAAATCTAACAAGATAAAGCTTAACTGGATTCTTTTAGACGTTTCCATGCTTTTGACAGGAAAAAGCGCTGCATATTGGCTATCAAAAGTAACAGCAACCTAGGAATGCAAGACATTAATGGGAACCTGCAAGGTCCCCAAATGCTATTAACCTGCAGATATGGCGTAAGCCTGCAGGTGAATAGAATTCTATAGCTACCCAACCGCCACACTGAAAGCTCAGAACCGGAGCAAATCACCTTTACTTTCCCGGCAGCCACCGGCTTTTAGTCACAAAGGCTGAGATGGAGATGACTGCAAGTCATAATTCCAGAGCATGCTTACTGCCGGCACTTTCTATGTACAGAGTAATGACTGAAACTGTTCCAGCATGCCCCTGTGACTGAAAGCCAGTGGCTCATTGTATTTTCTTCTAGTAGTTTAATAATGCTACTAATCTGTGAATTACCTAAAATTCTGCAGATTAATAGCATTGGGGGACATGACAGGTTCTTAGATGGAACCTGCCACCAGGTTTTCACAACAATAAACTGAAGCCACCACCTTCAATGCCTCTTTTACAACAGTTTAGCAACCTGTATATAAGTCCCCAATGCCTTTGCATATCCCAAAGAATACCTTTTATAATCTCCCTATCGAGGGTGCAGTTTTATGTGATGGATATTGCTAGTATTGCTCAGCGCCTCCTTTAACTCCGTAGTCGCAGTGCACCTGCCTGCTTCATATGGATGGCACGTCCTACTTCATTGATGTAACATGCCCAATCCCCTTCCTTCACTCTGCACTGATGAAGGCAGAGAAAAGTACTGTAATGCACATGCATTGGGTTTATGTATGGGTTATCAGCACTCTTTACCCTCTCCTGGGGCATACACATTACAGGATTTGCTCTGCCCTCTTTTGGCAGAGTGAAGTTTTTCCTGCGCAATAGCAAGAATTGGCGCTGTGTAGATGGTGTAGGATGCATTATTCAAAAGAAGCAAGGAAGAAGATGGTCGATAGTGGGGATAGAGAAGTTGCCAAGGAAGACCAATGACGCCAATCAGACTGGACCATACTGTATGGGGGGTTGGAAAATGTATTTTTGATATGTGTGCAGAGGGAGTTAGGGACTTATACAGGGTGCTAGACTACTGTAAAAGAGACATTAAAGGTGCTGGCTTTACTTTATATTGGGAAAACCTGGTGATAGGTTCCTTTTAAGAAAAGGTGTTATAATCTTTTTCAATTGTCTGACATGTAATACTGTATTGCATGTAATATATCACTTTTATTCAGAAATATAATATTGCCTTTGTACTATGTCTGACTTCCTTTCAGAGGTTTTCAGTCTCCCTAGCTCTTGTATGTATTTTCACATCATTACACTTTTACATATTATATTATTCACAATAAAAGATCAGAGGATGTTATTAAACCATTATGACCATTTTCTTAAATATTTCCTATTATTCAATTAATAACACCATTATGTTTATTAGAGACAAATAGATCCTTTCTAACAAGTGCCGTTTCTTTGAAATTTCATATAGTGGCAGTTCTATGTAAGACTCAACTTAATCTTTGTGAATCGTTAGTTCATGAGAAAGGGTTTAGTCAACAGTTTTCTAGGAGATTGATAATAAGCATGTATTATGTCAAAATGGAATAAATCGCATCATTTTTGAGTCTAAAAAAACATAAAAGAGCCAAATGCTACTGAAAAGTTTGAAGCATCAGGCAACTGAGGAGTCAAAGAGATCACCAACGTCTCAAACTCCAATTATAATGGGAACCTGAAATAGAAGAATTTTTGAGTTGAAAGTTGTATCATTCTCAAACTATGCTACTTTGTTGGTTTCTAAATTCTAGTCACCTAGTCTTTAAGTATATCTTACCATAAATGTATAAAAAACTATACATGATTGGAAGACAGGGAAAGGGCAGAATGTTGATAAAATCAAGAGTGGAGGGTAGGAACCTCAATGTTTTTGTCTCTACTTTCCTATGTTTCACTATTTGCCTTTATGTGTTTCTCCATTTTCATTCAGATTTAGTGGCCTTGGCTCTGCTGTAAATGTAAATCCTTTATCAAAAACATAATTATGCACTTAGTTTTAACCCTGTAGGACCACAATCGATTTTTCAGCTCTGCCGTTACACATTGTAGAATATCTAGCTTTATTATATTTGTATCAGTGTAGCTATATTAATTCTATTATGTTGGACAAGCTGTACACTTTTCTGATTAAACCCCATTACATGTACACCTGCATCAGGGTTTATGTGTAGGAAAAAGACTTGGCGTTCTGGAACCCATCAGCCACCCCCCCAGAGTGATCAAGGACTGTAAATGGTTCCCAAAGCAGTTGTGGGCCTACTGAAGGTGCCCATCAAAGCCATGTTAGTACTTCTATGAATTCCAGCCTAGAGATAAGCTTTATAGACTAGTAGTTTCTTTATATTCTGCACTATGCCATTAAGAAATATATTAAATCGAAACATCAGAATTACCATTTTTCATTTGCAAGGAAAATAGAACAATCAAAATAAAACAAAGACATCAATAGCCTTAGGCTGTGGTCACACATGCCAATCCGTTTTTCATAGTGTTCCTTTTATCAAATCCGTTTTTTTTTTGGGGGGTGCTTTTGGAGGCTCCTGTGTTTCCAAATGTTTTTGGATTTTTTTTTTCTTGTGCCAAAAACGGACCATTAACGGATGGTGCCAGAATGTGCCATTTAAAAAACGCACCGTTTTTCCATAGGACCCCATGTTATCAAAAAATGGTCCGTTTTTTTCCAGCACCCAAAAACGTTGCTAGCAACGTTTTTTGGACCCTGGGAAGAGGTCTTCAAAAACGGAATATAACGCTTACTTTATAAAGATCTGGCTCAACCACCATATGTAGGGTGCCAAAAGAAAAAATATCAAATAATAAAAGTCTATCTTTGGCACACCTTTAAAAATAGGCTTGAGAAATAGATTCTTTGCATGAAGTGGTTTTTATTCATGTGCAGTTGTGAAGACAAAGCAATCAACGTTTCGACCCAACATCGGGTCTTCATCAGGATTGGTCTAGTAAAGACATTTATAAACCAAAGTCAAATACAGTAATGGAGAGTATTCATGTGCTGTGATCCATGTGCTCATCATGCCATGTGGTATATATATGTGTGTCTATGGGGTGAGATGTGTTAGTGAGATTTTTGTGGTTCTACACAAGTTGGAAACTGCTACAAGGGAGGTGTTGTGTTTCTAATGTGAATAAGGCTGGGGTCACAGTAGCATTTTTCACATGCTTTTTTGGAGACCTGCGTTTTCAAAAACGCATGTAAAAAACGCAACCATAGGCCCACATGTTAAAAAACGCATGCCCTAATAGCCAAAAAGCATGTACAGTGGTGTTCAAAAGTCCTGCATAGGCATTGGATAAATAGATTTTTCAAGTTTTAAACCTTTTCTGTCGAATATCTTCGATGCTAATATGACATATTATATATGGTTTTGTTCAGAATAATATTTTGCATTCTCTCCTTGTAATATTTTTAGCTTTTGAAGCAGTTTTGCCTGAAATTATTGCAACAATATGGGAATTGAAAGCACAACTGAATATTGTACAGCTTCAGATCCGAAATTAGCCAATCACAGATGAGGTTCTTGTGATCAATCATAATCCTGAATATGGCAGCCAATCACTTTCCATTACATTGCATCACATCTGCTGCTTTGTTTGTTTGTTTTATCTGTTGGTCTATCTAGTGAATCATACTGTAGAGCTTTATGATGGGAGCCTTCAGATTTTGTTAGTGGAGGATCGTGTGCGAGTTGATGTGCTACATGAAGAGGGTTATACTGGCCCCCAGATCGCAAGGAAGGTCGGCTGTAATCAGAGTACAGTCGTAAGAATTTTGCAGAAACATAAGCAGCTTGGAATTACCCAGGACAGGCCCAGATCTGGTCGGCCCAGAAAGTCAACTAAAAGGAAGGATAGAGTACTGATAAGAACATCCCTTGCCAATCGAAAGCTCACCTCTCCTCAGCTTCTGCAAGAATGGCAAGAAAAGTGCAATATTGAGGTAGCAACATCAACTGTTAGGAAGAGATGTTTGGAAGCAGGATTGAGAGGCTGCAAGGCCCGAAAGAAGCCATTGATGACAGCCATACAAAGACAAAGGCGAAAACTGTGGGCATTGAAATATTCAAAATGGAGGAAGGAGGAGTGGGAAAACGAGCTATTTAGTGATGAAAGCGCTTTTTGCATTTTAGGAAATGATGGCAAGTCTTATGTGAGAAGGTTTCCACATGAAGAGTACAAGTCAGAGTGTTTGAGCTTCTCTGTGAAACATCCGATGAAAGTATTGGTCTGGGGCTGTATGGCATGCAATGGTGTTGGAAGGCTTCATATTGTGGAGGCTATGGTTAATGCAAAAAAATACATAGACATCCTTAATAAGAAAATGCTGCCTTCTGCTCAACAACTGTTTTCAGGGAATTATATCTTCCAGGATGATAATGCTCCTTGTCACAGAGCTAAGACAGTAACGGAATGGAAAAAAAAGAACAAAGGTGGCTACTATTGACAGTCCCCGAACCTCAATCCAACTGAAAAATTGTGGCACAAGGTATCAATAGAGATATCTAGAAAACAGCCAAGGACCAAGAGAGAGTTGATTGAGGCTCTGATACAGGCCTGGAACCACATCATCACTCGTGAACATCTGCAGAAGCTTGTTCACTCAATGCCACTGAGATGCAAGTTGGTGCTCAAGAGCAAAGGCTGGCCAATAAAGTATTAGAAGCTAAAGATGCACTCAAAAGGCCCTTTTCAGGACTCTGAATTAAATAAAAAATAATAAATCTTAAAAAGTAAAATTTAAGTCTGTGTGAACTTGCATTGGAAGTTAATGAACTTAGAAACCTGTTCACCATTCTACACACTGTACTGGTGTAGGTATGGTTATGCTGTAAAAAAAAATATCAAAAATGCGTATACCATAACAATTTATACACTTGGGACATTCAAAAATGAGTATGGCATACAATGAGGGACTACAAAAACATATATGTTCCACCAGTTTCACTGTAGAGATGCAGAAGTATGAAATATATCGTTTTCTTCATGCCTATGCAGGACTTTTGAACACCACTGTATGACTGTCCCATGCGTTTTTGGAGCATATCCAAAAACGCATGCGTTTTTTAATATGGGGCCTTATGGAAAACGCATGCGTTTTTGAATGGCACTAAAAGGTACTAATGTGCCATGCGTTTTTGCATGCGTTTCCCATAGGAACCCATGTTATAAAAACGCATGCGTTTTCTACAAAAACGCTCAAAAAAATACTACAAGCACTATTTTTAGGTGCAGATTCAAAAACGCAGCCAAAAACGCAGGGAGCCATCACACACCTTAAAAAACTCATGCTGACATGAAAAAACGCATGAGTTTTGTTGAATCACTAAAAAAAACGCATTGGCAACTGTGACCACAGCCTAACAGAGTGAGCATAGTCAAGTGATTTGTGTATAGTGTATAGTGAACAAGTAGAGCTACGTGTGAATGGGACCAAGTGGAAAAATCCGTGTGGGGGCGACTATAGGCAGTTGATCTAATCAAGTGAGATTAGTTGGTGATCAGGAGTCTATCAATACCTTCTAATGGTCAGGTATCCGGTATATAATGAGAAATTCTCGTAGCTGTTGTGTTAAAATTCTGAGGGGGAAAAAGAACAGAGTGTGTATATATCTTACATTGTTTTTAGTATAGGTATAAACAGTCTGAGTAGTTTATACCGTAGAAGTATATGTTATGACTTGTCTATATATGTGTATACATGCCTCTGTTGAAAAGATTTCCTTTTTGGCTCTGCAGCTTAGTTGAGGTGGGAGATCAAAGATTGAACCCTAAGGGCTATAAGGATAGAAGATCCATTAGTATTAATGTAGTAATAGTGTATATAGTACAAGTAAGCAGGCTACATACCTATAAGTATTATTTGGTATGTGACTCCTGCCTATAATGAAAGAGGAGCGAGGTATTTAGCCATAAGAACGAAAGGTAAATGGTAAGAAGCTGCCATCTGGCATGTTAATACCTTTTTGTCCATGTGTAGTGTCTCTGGTCCGAGGGATAGATAGGAGGCTGCAAGCGGTGCATAGCGGCATTCAGCCGCTCTTTACGCGCCATTGGAGGGGCGTGGTATGCAAGGAGGCGGATGCGCATCATCCGACCGGATGTGCTTAACCGCGGCGTCTTCTATCTTTATAGCCCTTAGGGCCACTTTACACACACCAACTTATCTGTCCAACTTCTGACCAACTTACTGGTTGCAGTGAAATCATGGACACATTGTTCCATTTTGTGGCTGTGTACAAATGGAGCAATGTGTCCATGATTTCACTGCAACCAGTAAGTTGTTCAGAAGTTGGACAGATAAGTTGGTGTGTGTAAAGTGGCCATTAGGGTTCAATCTTTGATCTCCCACCTCAACTAAGCTGCAAAGCCAAAAAGGAAATCTTTTCAACAGAGGTATATATACACACATATAGACATGTCATGACATATACTTCTACGGTATAAACTACTCAGACTGTTTATACCTATACTAAAAGCAATATAAGGCTGGGGTCACACTTGGCATGAGTTTTTTTAGTGCCTTAAAAAAACGCATGCGTTTTTTTTCTTTTCAGCATGTGTTTTTTAAGGTGTCTGATGGCACCCTGCATTTTTTGCATGTGTTTTTAAATCAGCACCAAAAAATAGTGCAAGCAGAGGTTTTTGGTGCTGTTTTAAAAACGCATGCGTTTTTTTAACATGGGCTCCTATGGAAAACGCATACGTTTTTGGATGGTACTAAATGGTACTAATGTACCATGTGTTTTTGATGTCAGCTAATCACATAATTGCAAAAAACCCACACAAAAACGCATGCTACTGTCACACATGCGTTTTTGCTATTAAGACATGCATTTTTGCTATTAGGGCATGCGTTTTTTAACATGGGGGCCTATGGGTGCGTTTTTATATGTTTTTTTAAACACGCAGGTCTCTAAAAAAGCATGGAAAAAACGCAAGTGTGACCCCAGCCTAACATATATACACACTCTGTTCTTTCTTCCCTTCAGAATTTTAGCACAACAGCTACGAGAATTTCTCATTATATACCGGATACCTGACCATTAGAAGGTATTGATCACCAACTAATCTCACTTGATTAAATCAACTCCTTATAGTCGCCCCCACACGGATTTTTCCACTTGGTCCCATTCACACGTAGCTCTACTTGTTCACTATACACTATACACAAATCACTTGCTCACTCTGTTATTCACATTAGAAACACAACACCTCCCTTGTAGCAGTTTCCAACTTGTGTAGAACCACAAAAATCTCAACGGTATGTGCACATTGGACGTTTTGTGGGCTGTTTTTTAGCATTTTCCGTCGGCGGTTTCCGCTGAGTTTTATGTTAATTTATGTTAATCCTAGCCACCGGTTGGATTAACATGCTAGTCAGTGGAGTTTAGAAAACGCTGTGTACATTAGAACGTTTTTTTTTGTCTCCTTTCCAGTTTTTGCACCGGTTTTCCACCGGTTTTCAAAGATAGAGCAAGTGACTTCTTTTGAGCGTTTTTCCAGCGGATCTAGCTTACAAGTGCACCAAAAACCAGTCTGGAAAACGCTAAGAAAAACGCCGGGGAAACCACCGAGAACACGCTGTACAAACGCTAATAAACCGATCGCAAATCGTTAGCAAAACGCTAACAAAACGAGGGACACTGCCGAGTTCAGAAAACTCAGTTTCTGCAATTCTACACTGGTTTTAGGACGGTCTGCAAAGATGCAGAACCGTCCGATGTGCACATACCCTAAGGGTACCTTTACACGTCGCAACATTGCATGCAATTTCACTTGCAACTTACTGGTTGCAGTGAAATCATGGATACATTGTTCCATTTGTACATGGCAACAAAATTGAACAATGTATCCATGATTTCACTGCAACCAGTAAGTTGCAAGTGAAATTGCATACAATGTTGCGACGTGTAAAGGTACCTTATCACATCTCACCCCGTAGATCCTCTATTATAGTCACATATATATACCACATGACATGATGAGCACATGGATCACAGCACATGAATACTCTCTATTACTGTATTTGACTTTGGTTTATAAATGTCTTTACTAGACCAATCCTGATGAAGACCCGATGTTGGGTCGAAACGTTGATTATTTTGTCTTCACAACTGCACATGAATAAAAACCACTTTATGCAAAGAATTTATTTCTCAAGCCTATTTTTAAAGGTGTGCCAAAGATAGACTTTTATTATTCAAAAATGGAATGTCACAGAAGGTGCCCCATCCGTTAACGGACCGTTTTTTGGACTTAGAACAAAAAATGCCAACATTTTTCCCAAAAACGTTCCCAAAGCAAAAACGGATTGGCATGTGTGACTACAGCCTAAGCTTCTCATAGGATAACCCACAGTGCCATTTGGGTTGCGACATGACCACTGTTGTTTGGTATGGTTTTTCGCCTCGTATTGGACACTGTAATATGATTAATATATGAATTGAGTGGAGACCACTGTCCTCCTTCCTCATATTTATGGTCATTGAATTGAATATTTGTGCACTCTCTGCCCTATCAAGCAGAGGCTATGTAAGTACAATTTGAGACATATATTTCTCCAGCCTTGTTTGGTACATCTTTTCAACTGTGAATCACTGTTTGTGGTGTGTATTTTTATGCCAGTTTAGACGTTTTATACAGGAAGATTACAAGTTTGTCATTGCAGTAATTATATTGACCTGTAGAATTGTTTTTTTCAGTTGCTTTTATTGCAGAATGAACAAAGGTGAAATGGCGTTTTTTTCACAATTTCAGATCACTTGGGTTCTTTTTTTCTGCTTTTAAGCACATTACATGGCAAAGTGAATGATATCTTTAAAAAAAAACACAATTTATTCCACAAAACAAAATATGTTCTCACAAGACTAGGTTGACAGACAAATAAAAAATTATAGCTCTTGGAAGCTGAAAAAGAAAAAGGCTTAAAGGGAACCTGTCAGGGTACCGTCACATATGGTGATCTCCCAGGCGATTCCATAGGCGACGCACGTGCACGTATTTGCGTGTCGCCTAAGGTCGCCGTCGCTAATTTACATTAGGCGACGCTTGGGCGACAACTTAGGCGATGCACGGGCGTCAACTCGACCGGAAATTGCCTGAACGTCGCCCAAGGCCCAGAAGCGATCAAGTTGCTGGTCGCCACTTCCACGTCATACTGAGCCATCATATTGGCGATGTGGACGTAAATTTGAGCCGCATCTCGGAGATAGGTGTTAACATAATGTTGTGTGACGCCTTGAAGACGTGTGATTGGTCATTATTTTAATGTCCTTCCTTGTTCGCCGCACCACAATAGACAACTCTCGTGTGATGTGTCGCGGATTATTGCTATATGCATTGGCGTTGCCAAGAAGGCAAAGCACGATGCTCGTGTGACGCTTTATTGTACAGTCAATATGTACAGCGCTTTTGTTAAGTGTGTTGTGCTATTGCGTTGTCTAATTAAATCACTCTTGCTTTCTTGGTCTGGATAATATTGCAGCCTTGAAAGTATGTGTGTGCACAGATATTTGTGTGTTTGCAGTTATGGATGTATAGATCACCTATCATTTCCTTCTCCATGCAGACTAAGGCTACGTTCACACACTGCGTATTTTTACGCAGCTGCGCATTTTTACGCGCGTATTTTGTGAAATACGCTGCCTCTTTTACACACTGCGTTTTTTTCTGCATTTTTCTCTGCGCTTTTTCAGAGCCCATTTATCATGTGGGCAATGGAAAAACGCAGAGAAAAACTGCAGAAAGAATTGACATGGTGATTCTTTTAAGGCTACGTTCACACATTGCGTATTTTGCTGCTTCTCTGCATTTCTCGCTGCGTTTTCTGTATTTACCTGCGTTTTTTGCTGCTTTTTTTTACGCGCGCTTTTTGCAGTGAAAACGCAATTCTGGATAAGCAGCCCAGCCAAACCTATGGGTTTTGACACAATCCATTCACACAATGCGTATTTGTGCTTTTTTTTTATGTGTGTGTTTTCACTGCAAAAACGCGCACGTAAAAAGAATCACCATGTCAATTAATTCTGCAGTTTTTTCTCTGCGTTTTTACATTGCCCACATGATAAATGGGCTCTGAAAAAGCGCAGAGAAAAATGCAGAAAAAAACGCAGTGTGTGAAAGGAGCTGCGTATTTCACAAAATACGCGCGTATAAAAGCGCAGCTGCGTAAAAATACGCAGTGTGTGAACGTAGCCTTACGCGCGCGTTTTTGCAGTGATAACGCGCGCGTAAAAAAAAGCACAAATACGTAGTGTGTGAATGGATTGTGTCAAAACCCATAGGTTTGGCTGGGCTGCTTATCCAGAATTGCGTTTTCACTGCAAAAAGCGCGCGTAAAAAAACGCAGCAAATAACGCAGGTAAATACAGAAAACGCAGCAAAAAACGCAGAGAAGCAGCAAAATACGCAATGTGTGAACGTAGCCTTAATTTGGGGTGTAATGACATTTGTGTTTCTGTTAAAGCACACATTTGTGGCACATCTCTCTGCACTTTTGAACACAGCCGCAAACACAGAGGCGACATCAATGCGCTACTGTACAGTATGTACGCTCCTGGGTAATACACCTTTGGACGCACACATCATCAAATATGGCGCCGAGGAACAAGATAACCAATCGTAACTCTCGAGCTGCCACCAATCCACGCAGACCGAAAGAGGTAGTAAATACGCCCTGAAATGCCTACAGGAATGGTATAGGCGATGTGTGCTGTCGCCTTTGACATCGCTCATGAGATGTTACACAGGGCGATCAGCACACATCGCCCAAGAATGGTCGCCTGGTTTCACAGCACTGATGTGAAACCAGGCGACCACTCAGACGTGTTGCCGTCGCCCATTTACATTAGGCGACGCATTGGCGATGTCGCCGGCGACAGGCCACGCCCCAGCATCGCCTATGGAATCGCCCGGGAGATCGCCACGTGTGACAGTACCCTCAGGTAATTGATGTGTGGCACCCCACTGGTCTGGTCACCACAATGGGGTGCTGCACTCAGTAACCAGGTGTGGTATCTCAGTCCAAAAGGAAAATGGGATAGTGAACCTCGGCCCCACCAAACACACCCACACACCCTAGGACTCAGGGGACCATGGGCGAACCTGGGGGGAGGGCCCAGTTAACAAGGGAACAAGGGAAGAACAGACAGTAGTAAGTGAGTTGGTAGTGAGTTGGAAGTAAGGAGTCAGTGAGTTAGGAGTGAAGGAGGTGGAAGCCAAGTGTGCAGGCGAGCACAGAGAGAGAGAACCCCAGGGGCACAGGTGGAGAGAAAGGCAACCTGGGCACCCAGATTGGGACTGAGATAGTCGGACGGTGGGATTGGTCAAGAAGCAGGGAATTGGCCCTGAGAGTGGCGTGGACGCTGCATGCCCAAACCACCGAACCAGAGGCCACGCAATCTCCAGGAGTGGTTGCCGCAACCCGAAGCACCCAATGAGAAGGTAGCTGAACTAGGGTTAGGCGACACGGCCAGTCGCCCGACAGAACCCGTGGCTGCTAGATCGGGGGCACTGCGTGCAGAAGCGCTGACAGAAGAGGTGAAGAAGTAGTGCTGGGAAAGTGACCAGAGAACAGAGATGCATACGAGGGGTTCGGGGCAAGCTATCCCAATTCCTTGCGGACAGGCCAGGCTGAACTTGGTAGAAAGAAGTGCCCGGTGGCCAAATGCAAGTGAAGTGAGTAAACCAGCTGCAAAATTCCAACACTGTGTGAGACTGTGTTATTCCCCACCTGCGGAATGGCCGACTGCCTCAGCACACAAAGTAAAGAGGCCCAGCGTGAATCCGGCCTGACAAAGCCATTGCTATTAATCACATCTGCCCCAGGAGCCCGCTTCACCTATGGGGAGTGACAACAACAGGCTGCCGTACCAACAACCCGAAGGTCTGATCCGAAGCGTCGGTCCATACTGACCGAAAACCATAGGTGGCATCACGAACATTTACCATATACACTTTATTTCCATTCAATATACCCCAGAACCTGATGATGGGATATAAGGCTGCATATATATTACTGCACTATATGGGAGATATAAGGCTGCATATATAAGGCTGCACTATATGGAGATTTTTGAGGCTGCACTGTATGGAAAGTTATGAGCCTGCACTATATGGTAGATTTTGAGCCTGCATCACATGGAGAGTTTAGAGGCTGCACTATACGGAGAGCTTTGATGCTGTATTATACTATATGGAGAGTATTTCCATTTTGGAAACTACACCCCCCAAGGAACCTATCTAGATGCATAGTGAGCACTTTGAACCCGAGGTGCTTCATGAATTGATCTGTAAAAATGAAAAAGTACTTTTTTTCCACAAAAATTTTCTTTTTTCATTTTTACAGATTAATTTGTGAAGCTCCAGGGGGTTCAAAGTGCTCAGTATGCATCTAGATAAGTTCCCTGGGAGGTCTAGTTTCCAAAATGGGGTCACTTGTGGGGGAGCTCCAATGGTCAGGCACACAGGGGCTCTCCAAATGCGACATGGTGTCCGCTAACAATTTGAGCTGATTTTCCATTCAAATTGTCAGCCGACACCATGTTGCGTTTGGGGAGCCCCTGTGTGCCTAAACATTGGAGCTCCCCCACAAGTGACCCCATTTTGGAGACTAGACCTACCCCAAGGAACCTATTTAGATGCATAGTGAGCACTTTGGACCCCCAGGTGCTTCACAAATTGATCCGTAAAAATGAAAAAAGAAAGTTTTTGTGAAAAAAAATATTTTTTCCTTATTACGGAACCTGGCTGGCAACCAAAAATACAAGCGTTCTGAGCCCCCCATGCTGCGCTGTACCCAGGCTCTTCCAGTTGCCCTGGTGCCGGTGGCAAACTGGGTAATAAAGGGGTTAATGCCAGCTTGTTTATTGGCAGCTGGCACTAAGCCCGAGATTCATAATGTTGGGCCAATGTTAGACCCGGCCATTAGGAATCTCTAGTAAATATTCAAAAAATACACCACACAGAGAAAAATCTTTTTATTTGGAAAAAAAATACACAAAATTCGGACTCCATCTTTATTATAAAAAGATCCGACGTAGTCTACAACTAAGGTCCCACGACGTTCGATCGCCTCCGACGTAATCCACAACGAAGGTCCCACGACGCACGATCACCTCTGCTACATCCAGAGACTGCAGCAAGGGATCAAGTGTCCTCTTGTTGCAGTCTCTGTTGTCATAGTGATGATGCACTGTTTGGCAGATCATTGCCACTGTGCAAACTCAAGTCTCAGGGATCACATGATCTCTGAGGCTTGGGTCAGGTAATCTGATGTTGCAGTGAAGTGATCTGACAGCCCTGGCACAGTGATCACATAATGGATCACTGCGCCAGGGCTGTCAGATCTCTGCACTGCAGCCTGATCCTCCTGCATGGGGATCGGGCTGCAGAGAAGCAATCTGACAGGCCGGGGCGCAGTGATCCACTATGTGGATCACTGCGCCAAGGCTGTCAGATCGCTTTCTGAAGCCTGATGCCCATGCAGGCAGATCAGACTGCAGAGTAGCAATCTGACCGCCCGGACGTAGTGACCCTCTATGTGGATCACTGCGCCGGGGCTGTGAGATAGCTTTCTGCAGCTTGATCCCCATGCAGGCGGATCAGACTGCAGAGTAGTGATCTGACAGCACAGGCACAGTGATCACATAGTGGATCACTGCGCCGGGGCTGTGAGATCGCTTTCTGCAACTTGATCCCTATGCAGGGGGATCGAGCTGCAGAGTAGCAATCTGAGCCCAGGTGCAGTGATCCATATAGTAGATCACTGCACCCAGGCTGTCATATCACTACTCTGCAGTCCAATCTGCCTTCATGGGGATCAAGCTGCAGAAAGCGATCTCACAAAGCAGTGATCACCGCCCCGGTGATCAGCGGTCAGGGGGACAGCGGAGGACAGGGAGGATGAGATGAGAGGGGGGGCATGAGACAACAGGGAAGAGGGGGGATGAGAGGGGGATGTACAGGATGAGACAGGGGGGATGATTGGGGGGGCAGGAGCAGCCATGCAGAGTAGGAGACCGCAAACTCTGCAAAGTTGCATTAATTGGCGGTTTCATTTTCAACCGCCAATTACCGCGGCTATAGCCTCATGGGGGGGGCAAAGCGACCCCCCCTGGGCTATAGTACATAGCCTCATGTACCTGCAGCTCGAGTGAGACCCTCACTCTAGCTGCAGGAGCGCGATCCCCAAATGACACAGCATATGCATCATGGGTCGGGAACGCACCTGTTTCCATGGCGCATACGCTGCCTCACAGGTCGGGAAGGGGTTAAATCTCTTATTCTTCCCAAAATGCACCTCTGTTCCTGATCTTGCAGTATTGACATCATATACATCACATTACATAAGTGCTGCAAGTAAGTGCCAGCCAGAACATTGATGCTCGCAAGTTCGGCATGTGAACACTAGGGCCAATAACCATTCATGGGAGTAATGATACACGCAGTTATTTCTATAGGACTGACTGACACCACAAGATCAATGGTGTATGAAGAGGTGAATAACACTGGGGAACACAATTTTTAAGGAGTTAGGTCAGACAACTGCTCTTAATTAATTTTTGGATGCTGAATCCAGAAATGATCTCAGTTTTTCTCTATCACGTCAAGTTTTTGAACTATAGGATTTTTGTCTTCTCAAAAATATGTAAACTACTGTACCTAAAAAGTGTTTTTTTTTTTTTAAATAGTACAAATAAGAACAAAAAATGAAATATATAAGAAATAGGCATGACAAATATGTTTTTAACACTATCATATACCACGTAGCTCTATATGAGTCGAAGTCTTATTACAGATATCAGTGCAATTTTGCTTCTCTGGCAGGTAAGTTGTGGAGGAAAAACTTGACGTGCTAGAAAAAAACTGACTACATTTTTGGAATCAGCATGCCAATTTTAGTATAAATCAGCTCAAAAACCTAACTCAACAGAAATTTTTTTCAAATTGTTCCCCAGTGTAATTAATATTTTTTACAACATTTCTGTTCTCAGCTGTTTTTTTTTAATCCCAGACAATCCCTTCAATCTGCATATTAAGGATTTACCATTACCGGCTGTGGAGAGGATCCATTTTCTTCTGTGGTTTCAATCTCTGCAGATTGTTGAACTTCAGCGATGCTCCCAGGTCTTGAAGTCGTCTTATTTTTCGGGCTTCCGCTTGAGCTATTTCTTCCTTTTTTAGTTCCACTTGTAAATACCTGACTTTTGCTTGCTATTAAATAATCATATATAGATATATAATTTACACATTTACATCATGGCGTAAGACAAATAAACATTATAATTAACTGTAATCAAGTTATACATCACTTTCTTATCTTTTTTTTACATTTATGGAGATTGTTCACTACATGGGCAGCCTCTTCTCTATAAAGGCCACTTCACACACACAGATATCTGAGTCCAATATCTGAACAGATCTCTGGTTGCAGTGAAATCATGGATACATTGCTCCATTTTGTGGCTGTGTACGAGATGGAGCAATGTATCCATGATTTCACTGCAACCAGAGATCTGTTCAGATATTGGGCTCAGATATCTGTGTGTGTGAAGTGGCCTTAACTCCCATTTGTAAAATCACAACAGCCAATTGCTGGAATGATACTGGAGGTGAGTATAGGTTGTTATTATTTGATTTCAGGAAAATGAGAAGGGGTTGTCCGACTAGTGGACAAAGCCTTTAAATCTTTCCATTTTATATCTTTATTTTTGCAACTTTTTCGATTATTTATTCTCTTAAAGCGCACGATAAATGATACGTCAGTTCCCTGGGTATTTCAGCACTCACTACAGCTGGAAGCTTTAGTCACAGATGGGTTCATTCTTAAACTAACACACAAGAACGTTATCACAGTGCAAACTGTAACTCTTAGGCTACGTTCACACATTGCGTATTTTTACGCGCGCGTATTTTTACGCACGCGTATTTTTACACGCGTAAAAATACGCGACTGCGTTTTTTTACGCGCGTATTTCCAGTGCTTATAATGGGGCCTATAGAAAATACGCGCGTAAAAAACTGCAAAGAATTGACATGTTCATTCTTTTTACGCGCGTATTTTTACGCTGCGTAAAAATACGCGACGTGTGAATGGCAAAAGTGAATGCCCATTGACTTTGCTGGGAAATACAGATGCACATTCTTCTGGAGAAAATACGCGCGTAAAAATACGCGTCAAAATACGCGATGTGTGAACGCAGCCTAAGGCTGCGTTCACACAGTGCGTATTTTGTCGCGTATTTTTACGCATGCAGTTTTCTAAAGAAATACGCGCGTTTTTTTTACGCGCGTAAAAAAACGCATGTGTGTTCACACACATGCATTTTTTGATGCGTTTTTTTACGGACGCGTTTTTTTCTGCATGTGTACTGCAAACACATAGAAATAAAGTTTGTTAAAAAAAAAAGAAAAAAAAAGCCTTGTGATGTCATTTCCTTTCTTTTCCATTATTACATTCTCCATTGAAAAGTGTACTAGAGAATGGACAATCTACATGCTGCATTTTCTATGTCCAGCAAGGGTAACCCAAGCAGCTGGGGGCTGGAATCCTCAGCGTGGTGAGGCCCAACCGTTCTGGGCCCACCACGCTAAGGACCGCAGCCAATAGCCGCCCCAGGAGTGGCGCCTCAATGAGAGATGCCAAACCTGGCAGGTACCTCGCTCTTCCAGCTGCCCTGGGCGGTGGCAGTCTGGGTAATAACGGGGTTGGTGACACCTTTTTTGACAGCTGCCACCAAGCCCCTATTGGTAATGTCAGCCGTCAGTGTGACAGCCAGCTATTAGCAATAGAGAAATTGCGATTGGAAACAAAAAAAAAACACTTTGTAAAAATAATCTTTATTATTAAAAAAAACTAGAAATAGGCCCGATGCTATTGCATCGGGAGTGCGGTGAAATGAACAGGTGCCGTAGAAATAGCCGCTGAATAGCACAGTCCTCTCTCCAGAAACTACACTGTTGTTGCAAGATTTATGTGGAGTATATGGTGGCTCAGTGGTAATCACTGTACAGTGGCTCAGTGGTTAGCACTGTATATGGTGTCTCAGTGGTTAGCACTGCATATGGTGGTCAGTGGTTAGCACTGTATATGGTGGCTCAGTGGTTAGCACTGTATATGGTGGTCAGTGGTTAGCACTGTATATGGTGGCTCAGTGGTAATCACTGTACAGTGGCTCAGTGGTTAGCACTGTATATGGTGGCTCAGTGGTTAGCACTGTACGGTGGCTCAGTGGTTAGCGCTGTATATGGTGGCTCAGTAGTTAGCACTGTATGGTGCCTCAGTGGTTAGCACTGTATGGTGGCTCAGTGGTTAGCACTGTATGGAGGCTCAGTGGTTAGCACTGTATATGGTGGCTCAGTGGTTAGCACTGTATATGGTGGCTCAGTGGTTAGCACTGTATGGTGGATCAGTGGTTAGCACTGTATACGGTGGCTCAGGGGTTAGCACTGAATGGTGCCTCAGTGGTTAGCACTGTATATGGTGGCTCAGTGGTTAGCACTGTATATGGTGGCTCAGTGGTTAGCACTGTATATGAATGCGCTATTTTCTTGGGTGGCTGTGAGTTGCAATTTGCTGCGTGGGGGACCCACAACATTTGGGTCTCTCCACGCTGAGGATTCCAGTCAGCCAGCTGCCAAGTTGTACCTGGCTGGCTACCAAATATACAACGAAGGACTTTTTTTTTTATTTCTAGAACTAATTCTAAAAAAAAAAAGACGTAGGGCTCCGCCATATTTTTGGTCCAGCCAGGTACAACTTGGCAGCTACAGACTGCCAGCAACCCCGAGCTGCCTCGTTGTACCTGGCTGCAACCAAAAATACAGCGAAGCCCATTTTTTTTTTTTATTTCTAGAACAAATTGTAGAAAAAAAAAATGACGTAGGGCTCCGCCATATTTTTGGCCCAGCCAGGTACAACTAGGCAGCTGGGGGCTGGAATCCTCAGCATGGAAAGGCCCAAGCGTTCTGGGCCCCCCATGCTGCGAATTGCAGCCCGCAGCCACCCCAGAAAATGGCGCATTCATTGAAGCGCCATTTTCTGGCGCTGTACCCATGCTCTTCCAGTTGCCCTGGTGCCGGTGGCAAACTGGGTAATAAAGGGGTTAATGCCAGCTTTTTATTGGCAGCTGGCACTAAGCCCGAGATTCATAATATAGGGCCAATGTTAGACCCGCCATTAGGAATCTCTGGTAAATAGTCAGAAAATAGACACAGAGAAAAATATTTTTATTTTGAAAAAGAAACACAAACAAAATTCAGACTCCATCTTTATTATAAAGATCCGACGTAGTCCATAACGAAGGTCCCACGACGCTCGATCACCTACCAACGTAGTCCACAACGAAGGTCCCACGACGCTTGATCGCCTCTGCTCAATCCAGAGACTACAGCAAGGGATCAAGTGTCCTCTTCCTACAGTCTCTGGGATCACAGATATGGTGCACTGTATGACAATGATCTGTCATACAGTGAACCATGACTATGATCCCAGAGACTACAACAAGAGGACACTTGATCCCTTGTTGCACCCATCCATCCACCCATGCACCCATCATCCACGCATGCACACATTCACGCATGCACATCCACATCCACGCACGCTGACATCCATCAATGCAATCTGACATCCACGCATGCTGACATCCATGTACGCACATCCACGCATGCACATTCACGCACACACATCCACGCACGCTGACATCCACGCATGCACATCCACTGACATCCACACACGCTGACATCCACGCACGCACATCCACATATGCATCCACGCACGCACACATCCACGCACGCACATCCACGCACGTACATCCACACACGCTGACATCCACGCACGCACTTCCACATATGCATCCACGCATGCACACATCCACGCACGCTGACATCCACGCATGCACATCCACTGACATCCACACACGCTGACATCCACGCACGCACATCCACATATGCATCCACGCACGCACACATCCACGCACGCTGACATCCACGCATGCACATCCACATACGCATCCACGCACACACATCCACGCACGCTGACATCCACGCATGCACATCCACTGACATCCATACACGCTGACATCCACGCACGCACATCCACATATGCATCCACGCACGCACACATCCACGCACGCACATCCACGCACGTACATCCACACACGCTGACATCCACGCACGCACTTCCACATATGCATCCACGCACGCACACATCCACGCACGCTGACATCCACGCATGCACATCCACATACGCATCCACGCACACACATCCACACACGCTGACATCCACACATGCTGACATCCACGCACGCACATCCACATATGCATCCACGCACGCACACATCCACGCACGCACATGCATGCACGTACATCCACACACGCTGACATCCACGCACGCACTTCCACATATGCATCCACGCACGCACACATCCACGCACGCTGACATCCACGCATGCACTTCCACATACGCATCCACGCACACACATCCACGCACGCTGACATCCACGCATGCACATCCACTGACAGCCACACACGCTGACATCCACGCACGCACATCCACATATGCATCCACACACGCACACATCCACGCACGCACATCCACGCACGTACATCCACACACGCTGACATCCACGCACGCACATCCACATATGCATCCACGCACGCACACATCCACGCACGCTGACATCCACGCATGCACATCCACATACACATCCACGCACGCACATCCACACACGCACATCCACATCCACGCACGCACATCCACATACGCATCCACGCACGCACATCCACACACGCACATCCACATCCACGCACGTACATCCACATACATCCGCGCATGGTGACATCCACGCACGCACTTCCATTTGCATCCACGCACGCACACATCCACGCATGCACATCCACATACGCATCCACGCACGCTGACATCCACGCACGCACATCCACATATGCGTCCACGCACGCACACACTCACGCATGCTGACATCCACACACGCACATGCACATACGCATCCACGCACGTACATCCACATACATCCAGAGACTACAGCAAGGGATCAAGTGTCCTCTTCCTACAGTCTCTGGGATCACAGATATGGTGCACTGTATGACAATGATCTGTCATACAGTGAACCATGACTATGATCCCAGAGACTACAACAAGAGGACACTTGATCCCTTGTTGCACCCATCCATCCACCCATGCACCCATCATCCACGCATGCACACATTCACGCATGCACATCCACATCCACGCACGCTGACATCCATCAATGCAATCTGACATCCACGCATGCTGACATCCATGTACGCACATCCACGCATGCACATTCACCCACACACATCCACGCACGCTGACATCCACGCATGCACATCCACTGACATCCACACACGCTGACATCCACGCACGCACATCCACATATGCATCCACGCACGCACACATCCACGCACGCACATCCACGCACGTACATCCACACACGCTGACATCCACGCACGCACTTCCACATATGCATCCACGCATGCACACATCCACGCACGCTGACATCCACGCATGCACATCCACTGACATCCACACACGCTGACATCCACGCACGCACATCCACATATGCATCCACGCACGCACACATCCACGCACGCACATCCACGCACGTACATCCACACACGCTGACATCCACGCACGCACTTCCACATATGCATCCACGCATGCACACATCCACGCACGCTGACATCCACGCATGCACATCCACATACGCATCCACGCACACATCCACGCACGCACATGCATGCACGTACATCCACACACGCTGACATCCACGCACGCACTTCCACATATGCATCCACGCACGCACACATCCACGCACGCTGACATCCACGCATGCACTTCCACATACGCATCCACGCACGCTGACATCCACGCATGCATTCACTGACATCCACACACGCTGACATCCACGCACGCACATCCACATATGCATCCACACACGCACACATCCACGCACGCACATCCACGCACGTACATCCACACACGCTGACATCCACGCACACACTTCCACATATGCATCCACGCACGCACACATCCACGCACGCTGACATCCACGCATGCACATCCACATACACATCCACGCACGCACATCCACACACGCACATCCACATCCACGCACGCACATCCACATACGCATCCACGCACGCACATCCACACACGCACATCCACATCCACGCACGTACATCCACATACATCCGCGCATGGTGACATCCACGCACGCACTTCAATTTGCATCCACGCACGCACACATCCACGCATGCACATCCACATATGCATCCACGCACGCTGACATCCACACACGCACATCCACATATGCGTCCACGCACGCACACACTCACGCACGCTGACATCCACACACGCACATCCACATACGCATCCACGCACGTACATCCACATACATCCGCGCATGGTGACATTCACGCACGCATATCCACGCATGCTGACATCCACGTACGCACATCCACGCACACACATCCACATATCCACATACGCACTTCCACATATGCATCCGCACACGCACACATTCACGCACGCTGACATCCACACACACACATCCACGCACGCGCATATCCACATACGCATCCACGCACGCACACATCCACGCACGTACATCCACGCACGCACATCCACACACACACACGTCCACGCACACATCCATCCATGCACACGTCTACGCACGCACACATCTACACACGCACACGCATGCTCACGTCCACGCATGCACATGTCCACGCACGCACACATCCATGCACACGCTCATCCATGCACGCACTCGTCCACACACGCTCATGTACGCACACATCCATGCACACACTCATCCATGCACGCACTCGTCCACACACGCTCATGTACGCACACATCCATGCACGCTCATGTACACGCACGCATCCACACACACACATACATATACACAGCACACACACACATACATACATCCACACACACACATACATACATATACATACATGCATACACACACACATACATACATCCACACACACATATACACACACATACACACACACATAAACACATACATACATCCACACACACACACATAAACACATACATACATCCACACACACACACACACACACACACATACATACACACACACACATACATACATCCACACACACACATACATCCACACACACACACACACATACATACACACACACACACACATACATACATCCACACACATACATCCACACACACATCCACACACATACATACATACATACACATACATACATACACACACATACACACATAAACACATACATACATCCACACACACACACACACATACATACATCCACACACAGACACACACACACACACATCCACATACACACACATACATACATGCATACATACATACTTACCTCCCTCTCGGCTGGCCCATGTCCTCTGCAATGCCCCATGTCTGTCGGTGTGCCGGTGAAGCGATCTGTCAGCTGACCGGCTCAGCTGACAGTCAGCTGATCGCTTCACCGGCAGATGCTGGAAGCCGCGAGGAGGACCGGACGCCTCTCCCATGCATCCTGAGGAGCGGTGAGTATCCAGACACTCGGTCACATAGGGACAGCCACGGGAAAGCAGGAATCCCAAAATGATGGGATTTCCTGTTTTCCCTGGGGCTGTTCCCGTGTGACATCATTTCCTGCGCACATACCCCTTGCCCCGCTCTGGAATGCGCATCATCTGAACGGCGATGCGTAATTCCAGGGGTTAAAATGGGGCCTATGGGAGAACGCGCACGTAAAAAGACGGAAAGAATGAACATGTTCATTCTTTTTACGCGCGCGCTTTCTCCCATAAAAGCGCGGCCGAAAATTGCGCTGCGTGTGAACAGCAAAAGTGAAAGTGCATTCACTTTGCTGTGACACGCAGACGCAGGTCCACTTTGGGGGGAAATACGCACGCAAAAAAGCGCAAATAATACGCACAGTGTGAACGCAGCTTAAAGAGGAGCTATCCTCAGAAAATTACCTTTTTTTTAAATTCGGTTTTCATAAAAGTATATTTTTTGTAATATAATTTTGGCACTACTATTTCCTTATTTTTTGTTTGAATATAGGAAAATCTGTATTAATAGTAAAACCAGAATTTTCTCACTGTCCACCTGGATCTTTTCACACTGTAACTTCCTGTTGTTTCAGGAAACATGACATGTAGATGAGCCACAATGGTCAGATCCCGAGCCCTCTCATTTGTATTGAGGGGTCTAAAGTGAATGCTCAAAGACAACTGTGAAGGGAGGGGAGCAGGGTCAAGTTTGACATTGACTATTGTGATTGGTGGATCCTTTGTTATCAGCTGTGTGCAGAGGTGTTACCTGCCATTTTAACCCTTCTTTAGCGGTAAACTCTTTCTGAATGGACAATAATTTAAAGTCTAAAAAAGGGCCAGTGGCCAGTGCAAAAACTGTAAGATTATTATTTATTTTAATACAGTTTTTTGATACCAAAAAATCCCCACCAATTGGCTTTTAGAAACTCATGTAAGATAGAAAACTGATTTAAACAATAAATTAATTTTTGACTGCTAGGTCTCAATTTATACTCTTCTAAACTGGGATAGTGTTCTGTATTGTGGTAACGTTTTAGGAAACTGTACACCTGTACTTTATGTACTATTCCATCTTATGTAGATTACTGCATTGCGGAATACTCGTATGGAGCAATGGCCAAGCATGTGCTGCACCACGATTCAACTGGGAAAAAAGGCCTAGTAGGTGTGATTGATGTGCAATGCACGGAGTCAGTGTGTAGTATGAGTGTTGTTGCTTTGTGTGGGTGCAGCATTCACACTGTGTTTGTGCATTAAGCAAATAGGTGAAATGTACCCAAAATGTGAGAGACATGTGTGGCATGTATTCAGTAAGGCCGGCTTCACACAACGGCTGGGATCCGATCCGTGGCTTTCCGCTTGAGGCAAACAGCCGCAGACCAGATCAGCACACAGAACTGGAGGGCTAATTTGCCCTCGGGTCCGGTGTGCAGCCAGCGCAGTTGCCGCCGCTGACGTCTCAGGACCGCGGCTCGCAAGGAGCCAGCCGCGTTCCTGATCTGTCAGAGTGGACAGCTCCATGGTGCTGAAGCTCTGCGCCGGCCCCTCCTGACAGTTCAGGACCGCGGCTAGCTCCCCGCGAGCCACGGTCCTGACCTATCAGCGTGCGGCTGCACACCTGACCAGAGGGCAAATTAGCCCTGCAGTTCTGTGTGCTGCCTCAAGCGGACAGCCACGGATCGGATCCTAGCCGTAGTGTGAAGCTGGCCTAAGAGGTTTTCTTCTCATCGTTAATCGGAACAGGGCCCATACACACTTCTTGCTCAGGGGCCTTGTGCTGTCAGTGTCCACACCTCATTAAATATGTCAAATATTTACCATTATATACAGCATTTTTCCTACATTCCAGTGCAACAAAATGATGCAGAGAGTAGTGCAAAAATACTCACAGTAAGAGCTTAAAGGCCTTTCAGATGGCAAAAAGAAAAATGCAGGTATAAGGGCTTGGCCTTTGCCAATAGCGCTTACAACTTCCTCTCATATCAGGTCTGTAATTGATAAGGACATCGACTTGAGGTTCACTTGAACAGTTGTAAGTGTCGTGTTGCCTTATCATCGACTTGTAAAGTTTGCAACATAGAAATCATTAAACTGCAGGTGCATTAATGTCTTTGACAAGAGAATTAAATATTACAATAAAATGAGGGCAACTTTTAATTTCTGACAAGGAGATTTATTACATTTAAGACTAGGATGCAATTTGTTCAAAGGAAATCTAATTCACAGATATGCAATTGTTAAGGAAATCTATCACCAGATTGACCACTAATCTTGAGCAGCATATATGGAGACAGAGACCCTGATTCCAGCGATGTATTGCTTAGGCTGGCTTCACACCACGGCAGCATCCGACCCGGGGCTGTCAGGG